>JTDE01001067.1:0-11105 GCA_014338405.1 Paragonimus skrjabini miyazakii
TGCTACTTGACGTCTGCGCTTTGCCCGAGCACGGCTCACTTCATCTGATCCGCACACAGTCCATTTTTTTAAAAAGCCTCTGCTCTTAGGCCGATCGATTGGTCCGTTTCAGTTGGAGAGAATTCGAAGCATCCGGTTCGGACAACGAATTTAGAAACATATACGAAAAACATTGTACTTTACGGCGTGCCTGTTTAATTTGGTGACGAGTTGACCGTGGTAATCTACATGCTTTTGCGTGTGAACTTGGATTGGTATATTCACTTTTGTCAATTTGCTTTATAGTGTGTCCCTTCTATCTCTGTCTGGGTATGCTCACTGCAGTATGTACTTGCTAAGATGCAGCAAAGTGGTCTTGCGAAATGTATCATGCAGTACAATACTTGTGATTTGTTCTTATAACCTAAAGTGTCAGTCTTATCTGTCTGAAATTCAGATCCTCTTGTGCATACATGTTACGTATCAAATCCACACGTTTTTCAAAAACACAAGCAAATGCACAATACAACTCAACAACAAATTGCCCATCTTACTCTGTATACTTCGTTCTGAGTAACTGGCGTAGTATTACAGACTTGGCTGATAGTATTAACATACCTTTCACCGCAAAGTCGGTTTTCAGTGAGTAGTTTTACATCTTTGTGTTTACAGTCGACCAAGACGTTTTCCGGGATATCACCAACAGTTAAATTGTTTTAGATTGTTGGAACCAGCCAACCTTGTTGAGTGAAACTTGTATCCGGCGCTTCGAGGATACCGACCCATGCTATCATAATAACTCCGTTTGCTTCGCAATCCAAAGTTGTTTTAGGCGTTGCGCTAATGTTTCGTCTCCGATGAACATATTTTGTGTTTTATTTGCCTCTTGGATTGTATTGAGCATCGCGATTGGCTGCTGTCAAGTTGTTCATGTTTTAACAGGGACACTGAGGGCTTTACATTCATTACAGGCGCTGCAATTCGCTTCTCACAATTAACCTGATAGGTATTCAGAATAGTCAGTGCCTTTAGCCACACTTCCCTTCTAGATTCTTAATGATTTGTTTTGATTATAAAGATATGTCTAGTGTTGTCCCATTCGTATTATGTTATGTTACAGGATACAGTCGTTGATACACTCGGCGAACAGCGTAATCAACAACTGGATTCGGTGGAACTATGTGATGAGAAGACTGTGACACCGTCGGACAACTTTCCGTCACATTTCCCATTGACTTGCAACCGTCTATCTGGTGAGGTCCAAAATCAGCGTGTCTCCGAAATATCAACTTCGTTTTCTACCTCATCCAGTGACAAGTTTTTGGATCGTGAAGAAGGCGAATTGTCCTCAGCTGACGAGGATGATGAAACATGTTCTGCTCAGCGCACTTCTAAGGAAGGATGCTGTGAAGGTGAAACACCTGTCAAGCGACCTCGTTTAGCCGATGGTTTGGACGAATCTTCACCCAGCGCTCGATCGGCGACGTCCACAGAGCAGACGGGTAAATTATCATGACTATTTGCGTTTTGTATTTCCTGTTCACTAATCTAATAGAGTGTTATGTATCTATGTATATATGTATGTATAATTATATATCCATGATGCTGTGCAGGTAGGTCTTTTACGTTGTAAAATTGATTGTAGATGTTGGGAAAACATAACGTTGAACCAGACTGCCTGGAGGAATACAATTCGGACAGGCGTCTGCGAGTCCAACGAGCAGTTATTGCGCGGTCGAGAACGAAAGCGCCCGGTACGCAAGGGAGCCATCGGTGCTATAGGTCGTGGTGACATAACTATATAGCGTTGCGATGTGTGCGGCCGCGAATGTGCTGGTCGTTTTGGATTATTAGGTCACCAAGGTACTCATAGTGCGCCGTCGGCGAAGAGACAACGAGTACATAAGGCTCAGGTAGATTCTGTCAGCATTTTCATACTACTTTTGTTAATTATTGCATCAACCAAGACCATGGTCGTTGGGCTACTAATCCGCTCCTTTGTTCAGAAACTTGAGTGTCTGCAGTCTACTACTCATTCTTTTTCTTGAGCCTTGTTGGTGTATTGAATGATGAATCGTTTGCCTGATCTTTTCGTAGTTCAACTTTGAGTTTTGATTTTCGACTTTATCCTCTTTAGAATGCACTAACATGCACTCATATACTGGACGGTTTCTTGTATTAAACTTTACATATCTTTCTTCTTAGTACAGATCTTGTCATTACAGTCTCTCTGTTTACTTTCTGAGAGATAAGGGTTTCCTTTTCGTGCTAGCCATTCGGTTGACTAACCAGCATTAGCCAGCTGGACACAAAAGCCTCACTCAAACACCTACTGGTCTTATTCCTTTGGGTTTACACCGGATACGTGGTGTGTGAGTGGAACTACAAGTGGTGCAGCACGAGTCATTTGGGGTGATGGCTCAAAGCGCAGGCGTCGTTTGGCTTCGGTCATTGTGACAGGCTAATCCATTTCGGATGCCACCAACCATATATATATTTATATATAGCACTCACAGCAATTGTACTGTATCCATTCTCCTCATTGTGACGAAACACTTAGATCAATACCCATTTATTCACCACAAATCATGTTAACTGGACTAGCAACAATTTAAATGAGAACGCAGACCTAGGACTGAAAACTGTGCCACTTCTGACATCAGTTAGTCTGACTGTTTGAGTCTGTCTACTTCGAATTTCATAAAAAGGTATTTCCTTTCACTATGTGTTCAGTTTTTAGTGGGCATTGCGTACACTATGTAGACGAACCGTTAACCAAACTGAATTGTTTTTAGCTGTTTCCAAACTGATGTTGTTTAGTTATGACTTCTAGTCGATTACGCGCATTCATTTTTGTCATCCTCTGATTCGACGTTTCTTAGATATTGGCATATCTAACCGTAATCCCAGTTGTTCCCGCCAATTCACGATCTTTGATCTACCTCATATCCAAACAGGTTGCACAAGCACGTTTGTTATTCCATACCATTCTCTGTGTACTGTTTTATTTTCTGTCCATCCAGTGACCTCAGCTCCACTGGGTGTGAATGTGATTACAGTCAAATCCGGGGCCGTCCCTGGAAAGCGCCGACGACGCAGGCGCGCTCCCAATACCACTGGTTTACGTTGTCAAGCCGTTCGATCGGTTGGGAATAAAGCAGATTCCATCACAGGTTTTCATTCTCTTGACAAGGAGAAAGGCGGGTCAAAGGAACTGATGGGTGTCAAGACCCAGGTGAGTGGTACGTGTGTAGACCCCACCTCTACTCATGACACCCAGTGGCAGATCTTTCTTGGCATCGTTGCACATTGTTTCATATTTCTTGCGATTGTTGATCGAAGTGTCAGGATGACCTATTTCTTCTTGGCACAAATTCAACGACTGGTTCGTTTGCTTAGGAGTGTGATTTTACCAACACAATTATTATGCACTAGGAATCGCGGTGGGTTAATGTTAATGTTAATGGGTTAATGAGTTCTTCAACTGGCCCAATAAAGTTAAAACTGACTGTTTGATACGTTTTTCTTGTATCACTTCATCATCATCATTTTCAGCATTCAGCCATACCCTTGGTTGTCATATCTTGGACTCCCGTTAGTCCCGACAGTAGTACACGAAATGGCAGAGTAATAAATAAGTACAAGTATACAGACAGAGAGAGAGAAGAAAAAAGACAGTTAAACCTCGGGAAAGACAGAAGGGAGAGGCAACAGCTTTTCGGATACATGTTTGCCAATGACTGCGATCTACTGCCGTGCCAGAGGAGGTTTCCAACCATGGATGTGGATAGTCACAGATTGCCTAATTAGGTAGACGCAAGTGCTAATTTTGTTCAGCTGAGTGATCAACACGTGCATAGCCTGTGATCACGTCATCACTTGGCAACCTTGCGGATTACTCCAATCCGCACTATACAGTGCGGCAAATACTGCGTTGACATACGAAGTACGTGATCCAATCAGCAAAAATAACATATTTCCTTACATCTGTCTTGGCGAACGTGTGCACTTCCCAAATACACACCGGCAAATTGTCGTCTTGCATACACAGTCATCTCACTTAATACAGGCTAATTGACTGAGGCAACGGTGGTCAAATACCGAGAGTCTACACGCATCTTCCGCGCGAAGGGGTCGGGTCTCTGATCTATGATGCAAAAACTGAGCGCACGAACGCATTGTAAACCATGTTTTCAATTAACAAATGAATGTCTTTGCGACAGCACAAGTGATGAAAGTTGACGAATATATTGCATGATTCTGCTATCTTTGCGGACACCTCGTAAACAATAAAATCAAACTGATGAGATGACTGTACCCAGGCAGGTGTAATGATCGTCAATCTCGGGTAACCTGCTTGCAGTAACAAAGGCAGGGTCACTATTAACCTAATCTTGTAACTACAATTTACACTTTAAAGATTCAGACTATACTGTACATACCACCCATATTTAATTTAACATGGTTTGCATGATCTCTGCAAAAGAGCAAACTGAAACAATGTCGTTCACAGCGTGCTACGCAAGAGTTACTCCACTTTGAGAGCTCTTTCAAGATTATCATCCATCACAAAATTGAAGAGAAAGCGGAAGATCGGACATTTTTGACGATCGCCACGCAAACTTGAGAACGCTGCTAGATAACTGTCAATTAACAAGAAATCTGCACTCAAAACGAGAATGGAACACATAGATGGACATACTTCACTGAGACTCCCCTGCAATGAAAACGGCCCCAAAGGGCAGGTCGTGCCACCGACTCAAAAACAGCCTTCCGGTTCAAGAATATCTTGGTCGTTGGCTGGGAGGAAAGGTGCCATTGCTCCAGTCTGTGTCACAAGGTGCTATATGACCAATATTACTGCGACCTTGTCGGTAGCATGACTTTTTCCACTCTCATGCGGTTCCCATTGTGTTTAAGAATCTCTCACATAATACACGTGAGCACTTTAAATACGCTAGACACAAGGTTGATACCGCTGTATTTTTCACGTCATGTCCTGGGATTCGTTTTGAAAATGGGAATTATTATTGTTAGTAAGCACCAGATACGAAACACCTCCTTAGTCACTCATACATAACAAAGCAGCGCGGTCAATTCAGATAACAATATTTTACCGTCATCTCTGAAAAGGCCTGGAAATAGAAAGTCCGGACCTGCAGCACTATTACGTTTCGAAAGATTTGGCTCCATATCCACTTCGGTTTTCGACTGAGGATCGTCGGAAATATCATAACTTACCATGCAGTCTTAATCATCCACTGCTGAATCAGCTAGCTTGGGCCGGTTGAACTGTTCACCAAACTGCTCAGCTCATATGTCCAGTCGTCTCGATAAACTGTAAATTTGTGAGCCATCTTTTTCCCACATAGTCTCACTAACACCTTGTCGACGGCCAGAGCAACACGAATAAGGGCAAACAATGCTCAGCTATTGTGTGATAAAATGACCTTTCTGACTATTGGCCGAGATCGTACAAGTAAGCCTCACAGTCTTCACTCGTACTCTTCGTAAGTTTGTGTTTCACTTCACAGCAGTCTTTGACGTGATCAGAGCCCGGTATCATAGGTTCTGCTGAATCCGCGCTGCTTCTTTGGAAGATACCTCTTCGCAATAGCATCTCGGCTCTCAATCGTAATCAGGCTGCTGGTTCAGATGATCTCGTGCCGGTACTTTTTAAAGAAGGTGGAGAGGCGTTAGCAGAGAACTTGATTCGATTGTTCAACTTGTGTGGACGATGGAGACTACCTCTCCGTGCTGGAGTCACGCGTTAACAGTTCCTATATTCAAGAAAGGTATCAGGAGCTCTTGCGAAAACCATAGGGGAATTAGTTTGACCCCAGTCATTTCTAGGGTTTTGGCATCCATTATACTTCGTCGGCTCACTGCAACCCGAGAAGTAAACATTAGGGAAGAAGAGGCAGGGTTTCGTCCTGGCCGGGGATGTATAGGTCACATTTTTACCCTTCGTCAAATTTTGGAGCAGCGTCATGTGTACCGCCGGCCAACAGTTGCCGCATTTCTCGACTATAAGGGTGCGTTCGATTGGGTGGATCGATCTACACTTGTAGAGCCGCTTAAACGCAGAGGTGTACCGACCAAGTATATGAACATACTGTCAGCGCTTTATTCCCATGCTTCTGCTCAGGTTAGGGTTTAGGGGTGAGCTGTCTGACAGTTTCAACACCATTTTTGTTTAATTTTATCATGGACGAAATAATGGAGGACCGTCTGCGGCACTCAACTGATGCCGGTGTGGACCTGCTACCTGGTGGAAGGCTGACTGATCTGACGATAAGGTGTTGTTGTTTGACAACTTTCAAGCGACACAAGCAACGCTAAACGCAATTTCACGTTCTGCTAAATACTTCGGAATGTGCTTTGCAGCCTCAAAATGCAAAGTTCTTCTACAAGATTGCTGTGATTACGCAGATTTAATGTTAGATAATGAAGTCATGGAGGTTGTTGACCGGTTTGTATACCTTGGAAGCTGCATCAGTGGTGGCGGCGGAGATGTAGGGAATGAAGTAGAGGTACGTATTTTCAAGATTAGAGCGGTGTTTACTAATCCGAGGCACCTATGGCGACAGAGAGGTATCTCTCTGAAGCTTAAGAGTCGCGTATATCAGACAACAGTGAGGGTTGTATTAGTTTACGGTAGCGAAACCTGGCCGCTCAGACTAGAGGACGTGGATCGTCTTCAGGTGTTTGACCACCGATGTCTGCGTTCAATCGCTCCTGTCGGGTAGCATCAACGAGTGAGCAACGAGGAGATTAGGAGGTGGGTGTTTGACACTGGTTGTCAAACGAGTTCTTTCGTTCAGTCCTTACACTTGCACAGACCTAGTTGGTTAGGTCATGTACTAACGGTGCCAGCTAGTCGTCTGCCACACCGAGCACTCTTTGCCGACGCTTCGGTCGATTGCGCAAGGTGCGAGATGGACAGACGATGACCTGGCCTAGACAAATGAAGTCGTTCACGAAGTGGTTGGTCACTGTAGATCGGGTTCGTCTCCCGGGCTGGAGCCTTCGCGACTCAGAGTCGGTGGCTTGAGACGTTAAGTGAGATGGCGGCTAACCGAGCTCAGTGGCGTGAATGTTGTCGTTGTTTGACCGAGTTGTCTGTGAAGTGAGTGCACCTAATGACGCGGGGCAGTGAAAGCCGTAAGGAAGCGGTCTTGCTGATGACGCCTTATCTTCACTTACAGCTCTGTTGCCTGTTTGCAACACGTAGGCACCTTGATGTTGCATGTTTGAATATAGACTTAGATATTTTTAGTAGTTAGTTCTCCTCCCTGTTCCCTTTCCTTTCTTCTCTCTTCAAATACAGGGTTTGCTTTTTCTTCTTCTTCTCCGTAGTTGTGTGGCAGTTAAACATCAGTGTGAACCACTGATGTGTTGCTGTCTATGATGATGCAAGAGGTTCACATAGCTGTTGAGACTTCCGCCTAATGCTCGTTTGCATAATCCCACTGTTGTGATCGGGACAGTTTAGCTGTCATTGTTGTTTGATAGGTGTTTCGTATGTCTTTTTTTTTCACTTTCTACCTGCATGTTGTGTGGCTACGAGCATAAGACCTCCGAATAAACAGCAAGAGAAAACGGCTACTAGCACCGGCAGGATTCAAGTCTGGGTGGTTAATCCAAAATGAAAGACAATCTTTGGTGGGGAGAAGTCACCGATATCTGACGTGGACGTCAATACCTGGTATCCATGGTTGAGTTGCACAGGGTGGTCTCTAAGTGACGCACCGCCGTTGTTCGTGTTGATATGTACAATTGGACACAGAGGAGTCCGTTAGACACACACACTTGTAATAGCCAATCGTCACTGTCGATGTAACGCGCCGGAATACGAAACATACCACCTGGCCGCTTTTCCTTTGAAGTTATATGATCAAACTATGCGTTCATATTGACAGTGAACACAGTGACGTCCGAGCATTCAAGTTGTCTCAGAAGGTCAAAGAGGACAGTGATAGCATCTGAATTGTTACTTGTAGGGACATGTGCAAACGGAACCACTAGTCTGTATCGCTCTGGTCTGTGTCGACCGACTTTGTTCGAAGTGCTAAGTCTGACGGCACACAGGCGACAAATCACCATGATTCAATCGGGCAGGCATTATTTCATCTCTGAGCTCAGTGCAATTATCGGTTCAGTTTGATCACGAGATTCTGCTTCATTGTCATCGTGACCCCGAGGAAGAAAGAACCGCCGATCCACAGTATTATCTAAGCGAATTCAAGTGAATGGCAACGCTGTGGTCGTGAGGGCACGCTTCGGAAGCACAACAGACTGGATAGATTGTTTTCTAGAGCAGCCTGTTGACCTATTTGTGGGAGAGTGCGTGTATTAGAGGCGCTGATGTCTACCAGTTTCCTTGACTTGAGTAGATGAATGTGGGGCTGTGTGCCTCTGAAAAATGGAGACAAGTTTTCGTAGAGTTCACACAGACGAAAGGTGCGTGATAATAGCAAGTTTATTGTTTTATATAGTCTGGGAAGTTGGAGCATGTATTCCGCACTGTTTTCTCACAAAACATAGGAGACCGCCAAAATGATGAGTGATCACAAAGTGGAAGTATTACGATAGCAAGATGTGCGCAGTGACCGGAAGATACTCATGCACAAGAGGAAAATGAATGAGAAATCCTAGTACGCATATTTGCACTCGGTCACACTTGGATCAGAACATAATCAACAATACAAGATGTAAGCGGATGAACGCGTCAGAACGAATCGAGTGACGTACAGATTGAGTGATGGCCTCTTCAATACCGGTGTTATCGGCATTGTCCTGTTCACAAGCTTTTCGATAGGCCAAACATGGAATAGCGCTCACTGGAATGCGGTGATATCGGACGCTTCCGGATCCAACCGAATACGGTCTCGATAAGGTTACCACGCGTGTCGGGCGATGAAAATAGAGGGTGAGTCCAGAAGTGTGTCGCAATCGAATCCAGCCCTCGGGAAGGAGGCCCAAATCCACAGAATCAGTCAGATCTAGAACGATTGGGAAAGAGATGTGGGCATCAGTGAGCAACAACATTCTCACATTTCGGTCAATGAATTAACTCAACGTCCCGGTTCGATTTTGGTATATAATACATTCATGATTATAAATAAACAGATGTCCTTTGTCACTGTGTGAGAAAAACTGATCCAGATATAATGTTGTACGCACGACATGAGCTGCAGTCATAGCACACAGGGAACCGCAGCCAAAATAATCCCTACCTTTCTGGTAACCGAAAGTTACTTCGGTTTCCCACCCAAGTCGAGGTAACGGACCTGATTCAAAATAACGTGAACGGGATTATCGCACCACATACTTACTTCAATAGAGATGACTGACGTTTCACGCCTATGTATAAAGAGTAAGTATGAACATGATTGTGGTCTAGAGGTAACGATGCTGACTACGTCCTATAGAGATGTCTGGCCAACGTAAAAACCCAATGAAATAACAGTCACTTACGTATCATGGAATACCAATGGACGTTTCAAGTTACTCGATACCACCTGTAACAGACATCCATCTGACAGTGACACTATCAACCAGGCAGACAATACTGATAAGTCAAAAAAGCTAGATCGCTGAGACGAATCGGTTGACGGGTACTTTGGATAGAAACCGCCTAGACTGTGTTACCCATGCACGTCTGTAACACTGTATTCTGGTATGTACATTTACGACAGTCCACGTGTACTGAGATGCGCGGTTGCCCCTGAGCTTTCAAACTAAATAAAGCTGCTGAAAAGAATCAGGGGCTCGTGTGGAAAGCACAAGGAAAATGGTTTGACCACAGTCGTGATTGGAGTCAAGATGTCCATCGAACTTCACAGATATACTGCAGCACAGGAGACAAACACAACGGAAGGGTATACCTTCACCCTCCGTCAAATTGTGAGGTAGTGCCATATGTACCGCCGGTCAACAGTAGCCGTTCCCCTCAGCTACAAAGGTACGCTCGGCTCATTGGATTGACGATCAATTTTACAGTAGCTTAGGCGGAGAAGAATACCAAACGAGTACGTGAACAAAACTGTCAGAGCTCTATCCTATACTTCAGTTCCGGTTAACACCAACAAGGAAATGCCTGCAATGTTTTATGTCAAAAGTGACTTACATCAATGTTGTTTAGTATCACAACTTTTACTCAACTTTGCCATAGACAAACTAACAGAAAACCATTTACGGCACCCAAAGAATGACAGCGCAGACTTACTGCCTAGCTTAAAGTCGACTGATTCTGACTATGCCGATGAATACATAAATTTCGGGCAGCACGGACAGTGTTAGATATACAGTGTCCTATCAAATAAACAGGGATATGCTTTGCAGTGTCAGAATGCAAACTGGTTCTATGAGACCACAATGGCTACATAGATTCAATATTACACGAAGAACATAGATTGTTGACCGGTTCAAATGCACAGAAAGTTTCACCATCAGCGGAGGGATATAGGATAGAAAATGCAACCTAGTAACCTCAAATCCCAGGCAGTATCTGCCTATTCGGGTCACTCCTAGCGACAGAGACATCTCACTAGAGAGGCATATGCATGAAGCAAATAAGAGCGGTGTTGCCGCACTTCTGTGAATCATTGCTGCTCATGGCAAAAGACGAAAGTACTTTTCACGTATCTAACAACACATACTTACGTTTGAATGCAAGCATCGGGTGGCGCCAGTCGGTATCAATGAGGTCAAAAAACAAATGCTTGGTAGTTAAAGTCATTCCGGTTCATTATATCAGTACTTTAGAATGCAGGTTATATATTGCAGTCTTCTACACCGAGCAGTCTTTGCCGATCCAGAAGGCGACTGGTGCTAGGTGGATAGACGATGACTTTGTGTCAGTAAGTGGAGATAATTGCCAGTAAGTCAGTAACCGTAGGTCGGGGTCGTCCTCCGGGTGAGGGTCCTCGTGATACATCATCATCATCATCATCATCATAGACAGCAATACATCAGTGGTTCACACTGATGCTTAACTGCCACACAACCATGAAGAAGAAACAAACCCTGTTTAGGAAGAGAGAAAAAAGGGAGAGGGGAGGGGACCTAACCACTAAACAAAGAGCTACGTCTACATTCAAACATACAACATCAAGGCACCT
>JTDE01001067.1:23972-39976 GCA_014338405.1 Paragonimus skrjabini miyazakii
CTGGTTTTCCCTGTTTTCATTGGTTCTTGTCGTTTGCAGTTTGGGGGCCAATAGAAAGGGGCTTCTATTCGCATTATTCGTTCACCATTGTTCATATCAGATATTCGTGATCGTGTTTAGCAAGATTCTGTTATAAAAACAATATTGTTCACCCAAAAGAGATGTGTAAGAGGCCACTGCGGATGGCATTGTTCAAGTGGTATCTGCATTTTTGTTGGCAGCCACATATTTCAAGCATGGATGAATTTGATGATTATCGTTCATGTATCAGCTTACTAACCTTGTATCACGTAACATTTCAGCGGGTAACTTAAGCTTTCAGATGAATAAAGCTGAACTCTTGCCCCATGGTCTTCACAGCAGTGCACGCTGAAAGCTGTCCGTAGGAAGTTTAATCTGTCGTCAAACAGCGAATTTAAGAAGGATCCGTGAATATCGGACAATATTTCTGTGGCATCGCTCAAGAATGTGAAAATCGTTGGTCTTCGCAACGAGAGTGATCACGAGCCTTGAAAAGTGTTTCAACCGACCGTAATTATTAATGTCTTTCTTTTGGTGCCAAGATTGTAAATATGGATGGTGGGTGTTGCGATGGTACATATGTGTTTCCCTCTGAAGTAGCCTTCGTGTTCGATTAATAAGCAACCGTACTTTGTTGATAAATGATGTATGGTGTATGAATTTGATCTTAGGTGATGGATTATCTGCAAGGATTCAAGGATCTACTAGAGGATCGGGAATTTTCTAGCTTCGTGGAGTTTCGAAACTGTTCACAAAAATATTTGAAGGACCGCAGTGTTTTTTGCGTGCTTGGTTCAAGCAAAAAATCAAGCAATGGACGCTTGAAGTATGATAATGTGAACGTTGGTATTACTGAGGATACGTGTAGATGGCTTACCGGAGTACCAAGTACAAGCGACATAGGAGCGAAAGTCACTGGTTACGACGGGTTTAGTGAGCTGAGTTCATAAACTTTCCATTGCTCAGTTGTTCTGACACATGCTACAAATCACGCTTCAACGTCGTTAGGAGAAAAACTATGTTGGTTGTTAGCTCTTTTATATTACAACACAACTACGACCTAATTACATTCCTATACGATGTGCACCTAACAAACCGTCGGTTCACTACAATTGAAGTGAAGGACTCTAGGCATCTGTTCGAGTACAACACTTCAACCGCGGGGTTAAAACAGTATGCCTCGGATGTTTATGGCAAGTATCTAACTGCAGAAAATATTTTCGACATGCGTCATCGGTTGAAACCTCCGACAATAAGTAAGTGGGTTTGTGTACATAGATGCTGCATAATATTTGCCCCAAATTCTTGATCATACAAAGAAAAACGGCGTACTGCGTGTCAGCAAAGACGACAATGATAGACACACGCACATATGTTTCGCGCATAAGCAGCATGTACAGTTGTTCAGACCTCCTCCTGATGTGGTCAACTTCGATGCCAAGCATGGCCCCAACCGCCACAGGTAGGTCTTCTATCAGTTCACATTTGCGGTTGTAGCTTGAAATTATATCAATTTCTCGTCACAAAACGGGATGGGCCGTGGAAGACCCGTGATGTATGGTTATGTTCGCAGTGAAAAGTATGCTTCCCAGCGTCGTTTGTTTGAAACCTTTCGTGATGTGATGGGGGACCGCATACCCGTGAAAACGTTTATGATGGACAAAGTGGCGGCCCAAATGCGAGCAGCGCGAGTCGTATTTGGGTGGGACATAATGTTGTTACTTCCATGTTCGAGATCGCCATTTAAAAAATTCATTTCTGAATCAATATTTGTTTCATCACATGTCCACTTTAGATAACTTAGAAGAGTGAGTGAAAACTGTTGTCCATTTGTGGTTAATGTTCAACCAAGATGTCGCGTTAATCATACGCACAGACCAAAGGTTTATGAACTGCCTATTATGCAGGTGGCTTTATATAAAGCCTAAACGGGCCATCCATGCACAATCAGAGGTTGGTTACTTCGGAAACCGAACAAACGACCGTCTGGAAAATGCAAATGGGCGATTTAAGAAGCGCATTCACCCACGGTGTCATTTAGCCACGGTCATCAGTAAAAGTTGATCACACAGCGAGTGGCTAATGTGGGAGTTCGAGATACACTTCATCTATGGGTGTGACCGCTGTGAGATGGTTAGCGTCGACGTGTACGTTAAGAAGATAATGTATCGGCTGACAACATTACCCAGTCAATTTGTGTTGACGCATCTCGGTGAGCGTGTTCTCCTACTGCACTGTAATCGACAAGACGAGTTCAAGGTAACCGCATCTTATGATATATCAATTTTTTTATTTGGGTGAGCCATGCGTGTGCACGGTACACGGTTGTCGTTGGTGCTGGCACGTGTGAGTGCAATTTCTCCCGGTCCATATGATTACCATGCCTTCACGTGCTATCCGTTTTCAAAAGAGATTTCCATTCACACAGTCGGCTGTTGTTAACGAAATCGTATTTGTTCTAGTCCGTTTTCCAATCCATCGACGGTGGCTGGCATAAAACAATTTGCCTAGAAGCAGCATGTTTCTTCGAGAAGTAACTGTCGCTGTTACTAATCCATTTCAACCGGATTACAAAATGCTGCATCAGTGGTTGTCCAAGCTGCAGGATGTTAATCCCGAGACAAGAAGCCGTATTTTCAAGGTTATTATAGCCTTTATGCACCACTCCATCGCGGAAGCTAAGCCGGCCTTACCACAGACGGACTTCCTCGTGTTCCGTTCTGCAGTGCGAAACAGCCAAGATGAGAGAAAAATGTTCACATGAGGGTGCCCTGTGGATATTGTGGTGATCCCGTTGACATGAGTGGTTACCGATGCGATAGTCACCGGCTGATTTTCCACTCAGAATGTAAGAACAATGCTAAGTTATCGAACTGCCCTTCGCCGCACTGTACAGCTGCAACTCCGTCACCAGGTACGTTGTTATTTTATGAACTAATTGGTTTTGGTTGCATCTGCCTCAAACAATTCACTGCCCCCGACATTTAAAACGAAAAAGAAACCCCGTCCAACACCAGTAATTACTGATCTCCGGGTTACGTCGGACGATGAGCTTTGTGTTGTTCATCCGCACAAACCAGTGCAAGTGAAAATATTACCAAATGATTTCACGGACGTCATTGACTATGGTAATCTATGCCACACCTCCTAAGTTACATAACGCTTATCTTCAGACATGCACACGCAGCAAGAATAGGGTTTCTACTAGGGCGTAATGCAAAGCAAGAAGGCTGCAGAAAAACCGTTTGATATGAGGGAGATGAGGATGTACTTGTAATAAATGAACTCCCACTGTTCCATTTTACTTTCACCTTACTTTGTAGCGTCGTTACTATAGGGCGCACGTAGGCTGACTGTCGAGCATAAACGTCAGTGCATCCAACCCTAGGTTAAGGCGTTGTGACTACAGGGATCTCTTGAAAGCCTGTGAGTTTCAATTTACTGTATGGTGCATGTCATTTCACAATTTCACTCAATTCCTGGCTACCATATTGCCAAACCGGCTTATGCCCGATTAAAGTGAGCAGTAATCACGTAGGTTTAAGCTCACATTATGCCTGGAAGTCGCCCATTGCTGTCGTATCTACTTGTCCACGGTGTCGCTAAATACCTGGTTTTCCCAGCTCTATATGGTGTTAATTATATGACCTCACAATTTGGTCAGCTGTCAGCACCTTTTTAATGAATTATCGATTGCACAATCTAAAAAAATATTTTGAAACTTATTTTGTGCACGTTCATTATTCCTTCGTTGCTAAAACTCCTAATAGCAACGAAAGCCCCAATTTCAGCTACCTTGTCAACATATTTCTTTATCGAAATCGCGTTTTCTTTACGACCCTGATGAAAACGTTTACCGCGTTAAAACAAACTTATTTCTTACAGAAAAATGGGCACAATTCATGCTTTCTAAAATAATCCGTCAACTGTCATCCAGAATATATTAAAACCCACATGTTAACTGTCCACTCTCTGCGGATAGCTTTCAGCCTAGTGCTCACTTGCCACGATCCATCGTTTGAAACAAAGTGCAAAAGACATGCCAATTTAAGGAAAGGAACCTCTAGATCTAGGCTGCTCCGTGCATAATTCTTCACACCCTAAATTTTCAACCGTAGCGCTAAGAGACGTTTCCAATCCACTTATAGTCATTAAGGGCGTGTTCTCGGAACTTACTAACCGTACCAATCTCACTGGCTTAAACAGCACTTTGCAATTCGGCACACTATATTGGCGTCGTATCAGATTCCACTGAGTATGGGCTAGCTTACCTCACACTTCCGTTTTCTTTTCCAGTACCAACGGTAATCGTAGGCTGGGCAAAAGCAAAATGCTCCTCATTTTTCGTATACGTGGCTTGGTTGAAAAAATAACGTGTTTTTTACCTTGATTGTTGGGACTACAAAAGCTGCGTTAAAAAATCCAATGGGCAAGAGGAACGCGCATCTTCCTACTCATTTACCCCCCTAATAGCCATAAACCTGACCAAATGGTACTGTGGCTCGAGTTCTCGCTCATCTCTACAGTGACGGAAGATTTTAAAAGAAACACCGCTAAAATTGTGATAGATCAACTGTTAAAGTAGCTGCATGCGTATGTGCTTTATAGAAAGTCGGTGACCACGTTCCCTGTCTTTATTTGCTCCAATCTCAATGTTGCTTCTTCATACATTGAAAATCTTCTTGGAAGCGATTGCGACAAATGGTTTCTACCACGAACGTTAATCTTGATTTATTGTTAAATTTTGATATTGTTTATTTCTTGAAATTTGTTCAGGTATAGTTTTTCTTCCATATTTTCCATTGTTAAGCCTTCCTTTTAGAGTACCATGGTCTCATTTGCGCTTAATCGCTCCGCCATTACGCGACTGTTGCATTTGATCATATTCATATGAATCGTTAGTCTGAGAACTTATATATTTGGTAATTCAACATCATGGCTTATTGTTGTCTTCGTCTGTTTAGTTTATATTAATTTCCTTTTACCTTAGCACTTTATTAGTGAGAAGTTTGCCAACACTACTGTCTTCCCCTTTGGATCCGAATCGGTTGCTCAGCGGGCTAAGAATTTATACGCGCTCGTTGTTTTCAGACGCGACTATTCTGGATTCAACGTAGGCGGAATAACTAGACATGGCATGTACGTAGGCACGCCTTTAACTGCCTTATTCTGTCGTCTCGGATAGCGTCTCTAGCCAGCGATCTGAGTGATTACGAAGGCTCCAGCCAGGCAGGTGATACCAATCCACGTCGCTCAGCGGAACAATCAGGATCTTCATGTTTCGTGACCACGTTATTGCTTGACCACCACGAGGTTTTCCCAACTGTTGACGGTCTCAGTATATATCGCCCGGTACGGCAAACGCTCAACTGGCACGCTGACCACGTGACCCAACCATGGCAGACTTTGTGGATGGATCAGCTGACCGATTGATTGGGCATTCCTAGCGCTCCGGATTACCAGCCGGCGAGCGGCCATATTACTCACGAGATCAGTTCACATGATATGGACTAATTAACAGAGAAAACAACGGTCAAGCACAGCTAACTTGTTTGTATCCTCATCGCGAGTAAGCCACGTTTATGATCCATAGATTACAAAAAAACGCACGGCATAGAGCAACGTCCGTTTTTCCTACATCTAGCGGTCCGAAATACACTGAAAGCTGATCATTAATACACTCCAGTGGAATTAGTCTGTGGCTGTCGAATGCATCTGCTTGGAGAGTTCGTTTCGCCTCCCCGACTAACGTCTTCCCTCTCGTCGACCTATGCTTCCACATTATTTTAGTACATGCGACAAATTTCGACCACATCCCCCCGTGAACAGAGTAGGCCACTGTGAGTGCACAAGAAATTGGCTACCTGTATAACGATATGCGCAAACTACTTCACCCACCCTACTCTGGCCCATTCAACGTTTTCGACGGACGCTAAAGCACTTAACAATCAATCGTCATGGTCGTCATGACACCACTTCCGTCGATCGTCACAAAGTCACCTCTGTAGAAGACAACATTACCCGAGCTCCTCCGCAGCCATCCGTGACAGCTCCCGTCCCCAAACCGTCCCCTTTACCGGACAACTCCACACCACCTGCTCTGCGCCACACGCGATCAGGACATTGCGTTCACTTCACAGCACGTTCTGTGGGTGTTGTTTATCGTATGTAATTCCCCAAGCAACCTTTGCATTTTAGATTCAAAAACGCAAAACGCCAAGACGACATTAAATAACATCTTGTACGGTAATACGTCTTGTTCAACTGCCTCTGGGAAGGTTATGTTGTGAGCCTGTATACATTTTTTACTCGCAAGATACTTGTTTTCTTTCTAGGTTACAGGTCGCACGCAGGCCACGGTAGGGGTAGAGCACACTCCCGCCTGTCGTTGGAGCAATGGGAAAAGCTCAACTCCCATCGTTTTCTTTTCCAGTTTTGGTGGGTTGGGTAACCCGCACCGACAGCACCACCCTATAGACATATGGACGATTCCAGATATTGCAGGCAGACTGACCTCTCTTAACTGTTATCAACCTTCTTCAACGTGGCATATGTATCTGTCCTTGAGTATACCTGCTCCACCCACCACACGGTAACCTCAGTGTCTCTAGCCCCTATGTTTTACCGAATACTTTCAAGCTTGAAACATTGTGGTGGAAGACCTAAGTAGAGACTTTCATGGGTCACCACGTAGTCTAAATACCTTGCCATTTATTTTGATTGTTTGCATTATTGACATTGGTTGATGGCATTTCCACACTCCATAGTTTGTTCGACCGTCCAAGACCATAACAAGAAATTTTGACCGTCTGCTAGCTGGTTGGTCGTGATCTGCTTTTTGTCATGCTTCGCTTACAGCTCAATTTTCCAGTCTACTAGCAATGACCGTCGTTGCTCATTAGTCAGTTGTCCGGTTCAGTTATGGTGTAGAACTGGCACGGTTCTATGATCAGAGGCTTTCCAGTTCTCTGCAACCTGCAACTTGGCTTCTATTCTTTTGAAGTACATTTTGCCCCTCAGATATATTCTGGGAATGTTGTGAGGGCCTTCTATGTTTTGACAACTGGAACCAACGATATTAACCTGGATGTTCATTCGTCAACTATTCCCCGGCTTGAATATGTCCTGGTCCTCAGCTTCTTGAACGCCAAATCGCCTGATCATTCGTGCCAATATGACAAAAACAACCAACCTAAGGGACTATCATTTCAATCTTTATACTTAGCACAGCAGTCTAGAGTACATGCACAGCTTTTTTACCGCGTTTTCGGGTCGTGTAATCCCCATCCTTAGCCCAAAGTTTCTGTTAATCTTGCTTTATTTTTTAGAGAAGCACTTTGTCTTAGTTCAATCCGTTTCATATAGGTTGGCTCGGGTCACCCGACTTGCGCTCGGAGACAGCCGGTTTCTTACACTCATGAGCCTCACAATTTCAACGAACAGCGACATATGAGAATCGGTGCTTTACTTCAGACTTTTGGACATTGATGGAGTTGTGGGACAGTCGATTCGAGAAGAGGGCTTCAGAATATGTGCATGTAGCACACCGCCCGTCGGAATATGCCGGTATCGCGCGGGTTCCGGTGGGCTACGAGTGAAATGGTAAAAATAATAATCCCTGAAATTAAGTGTGCCGTAAGTGGGAGCGGATTAATTTTGTATTCAAAGCTGTTGCTAGTTCCACCAGGTTTGGTGAAGTTTGTTCACAGACATTCGTAACTTCAGACATTTTGCGATGACTGCGCTTACGCGATCCTTGAGGTAGGTTTGGAGGAGGTGGGCGTTTTTGTTATTACTTAAGAGTATAGATGCTCTCGGCTTGTTTTGAACAATCGGGTATAGAATATAGAAAGAGTAATTTCAGATGGTTATTTCATTTTTGTTGCACCTCAAGCATTTACGCTGTTATAGAACTTCAAACGCACCCATAAAGCTTGCACCGTTATGGTTCATGTTTGAATGTTGCACAAGTACAGGAAGTGACATTCTGGTAACCCGGTATAAACTAGGAAATGACTATGGTATTATTGTAATGTTCAGAAAAAATATTGTAAGATTGTTATGTTTTACTTTTGCTTGATCTAAAGTATTTATGGAGATGGGCTATTTTTTAATCGTTTCTGTGACTTTCTTTTTCTTTAACTTTTCATTCTGTTTTTTTTCAGTTTCAATTTTCCGTGAACGCTATGCAAATGATCAGGTTGCTGGTGACTGTAGTTGGACTGTTGTGATGGAAAATTTGGTGGCGGATAATGTGGACGCGTTTTATGGATAATACTGTGGAAAGGCAAAATAGGATATCTATCACTTTCTCGGATTTCTTTTAAAATTAGTTAGGGGGTCTGGGACCCTAAGGAAGTGTCAAAAATGAATACCGAATGTGATTCTAATGAAATCCCCGAATTTGGAAAGGCTGGAAAATTTGCTCGCCCATTTTTTTCATAGCTGGCACACGCCTCACCCCATTTTGTTACTTGGGTGTGGCATTGTACACAATTTCATATTTTGATCTAATTTTATATACAGTCTACATCAGGTGTTTCTAAACGAATACACACAACCTGCGTCGGTTGATTTCAGCCAGCGATACGCATTTCGAATGCGAGTCTGGTCTCCCCGGTGTTTCTGTCCTCCGTGGGCTGAAATTGCTTACATTGAGCTCTTCGGCGACTGTGCTTGAAGATGACTGTCTGTTTGCAGGGTTAGTCCTCTACAAGTTAGCAAGCTGAATTCATCTAGTGAATATGGTAGTTTCCAACGTTAATTTCTCAGCACCCACCTTCGACTGCTAGCTCAAATACTGTGCTTATTTTTAACACATGTCAGAATAATTGCACACGGCATTGTGAATTTACACATCAGTAGATGGAACCGTCACAAACTGCCGCTCCCTACTTCCTTTACTACTAAACTGATTCAGTGACACATTCCTATTTATGAAGAGTGAATTTCCTTTTGGTGCACAAATAATTGATAAACTCTGATGGAATGAATGGGATCCGTAGTTTCAATGACATTATACAAATGAAATTTCAAGTCACAGAAAACGTCGTATTTCAGTTAACCTGACATCCAGCCAAGTTCAAATGGCCTACCACGAGCAAATCACTTCCGTACGTTGAATCAGGATGGCGGTGAATAATGGAGACATCTTTGGAAGGATAGTCAAGGTGAAGTATCCGGAATTTGAAGAACATCTGGATGAAGTGCGCACATTTCAAGGAGGAATTGCGTAGGCTTTTCCACCAACATTACGCAGACAGCTTCAGGTGTTAAGAAAAACAGAGGAGTGGAACAGCTACCGGAGTGCCCGTATGAAAATATGGTGTACAAATGTATACATTGTAAACGTGTAGCAACACTGCCCATCGTCGTACCAATGTGTATCAAGTCGAAAAGGACAATCTAGTTCACTCACACGGGTTTCAGGTTGGTGAGCCTAATATACATATATATATATACCAGGGATAGATGCTCAGCCAGTGACACACAGCCGCATATTCGTGAAATGAATAATCATTTTGAGAGTGCTGGTGAGACGAGACTGTGTGAGAACAAGAAGTATGCGAATAGAAGGAGTCGACACGACTCAGGCAATCTAAGCACTAAGCAAAACAAATCGGATGATTGCAACGAAAGGATTAGGTTGCGAGATTTACTGAAAGCAACAGGCAATTGCGGCGCACTAATGCGAGAGCAATAATCTGGTCCGCTGTGTTTGTACGTAAGAGTGATTTCCAGCCGTGAAATACCGATGGAGATAATCATTTAGCGCAGACGACTGGCACATTTATGCGTAAACAACCGTGTCAGTTCTACGCCATAACTGAACCGGACAACTGATTAATGAACAACGCTGGTCATTGCTAGTAGACTGGAAAATTGAGCTGTAAACGGAGCACGACAAAAAACAGATCACGACCAATCAACTAGAAGACGGCCAAAATTCTTGTTATGGTCTTGGACGGTCGAACAAGCTATGGAATGTGGAAATGCCATCAGCCAATGTCAATAATTGAAACAATCAAAATAAATAGCGAGGTGGTTGGACCACGTGGTGAAACAAGTTTTTCTTGACACTCGAAGATGCAGCTGCTGAATTTACTCATGGCATCTTTCTACTGTATTATGCAACTTTGGTAGACGTACTTGGATTGTGTGGTGCGTTGTGTTACCCATTGATACCGAACGAAACTTCTGTCAGTTAGAGGGTAGCCTTTAAACGCATGCATAAATTGTTGCGTTGCAAACCTGTTGTTCGAACCTTCAATTTTGTTCATTCGATAGCATTATTATGTGCAGTACGTGACGTTTTCCCACACTGTGCTTTTGCGTTATTTCGTTTTCATTTACTGAATGATGTATTTTGACGTTACCTTCAGCTGTTTGAGTTAGGTGATTACCAATTTAACCGTAGTCACCAGCGGGCCCGCATATGATTTTTCTGTAAACATAGGAGGAAGCTGTGAAATTTGTAGTAATTTGGTTTACCAGTATCTCGCCTAAACCCGAGGCCACTGTACCATTTGGTAACCATATCATCAGCCGTGTGGAAAATGAAAATAAGCATACTGAAAGTGCTGTATCGTAAAGATCCAATGTGTATACCTTTTACCAACACATCGTTGAATGTCGCAATATTGTGTTTTAATGAGAGCCAGTACGCACGTAAGTCTGTTTGAACCGTTGGTAATGCTTCGGTGCTTCTGAACAAGAAATGTCGAGGATGCTTGCCGTGATATAGCTGTCACTTCAGAGTTTTTGAATGAAGTCGACGATCATGGGCACGTTGCTCTTCTGCGAGGGATAAGCGCATTACTGTCAAGTCATCCGGATCTTTGGTTGCACTGTTCAATCTCAGGCAGGTAGGTTGTGCAGAAAGTGGGCCGAACAGCTTTGGGGAACTTGATGCCGAGGAAAATCACCGGTAGCGAATCATCTGAACCACTACTTTTTCACCAGAAACGGGTTTCTAGAAACCTGGTGCCATTGGTCAGATGGAGCTTGATGGTAAACTCTAATATTCCAACCTGCAGTATTTTTCCCGTAGCATGTGAGCCAAGAGGTGCTACCCAAATACCATCGACAATCAAGATTGCACCTATGCCTGACCAGTTAGGAGGGATACCCGGACTTTTCACAGAAGATTCCAACTTACTCCAACAGGCGTAGTAAGTCCAACCCTGGATGTTGTGTGTCTGATCAGGGGGAGCGAAAGAGTAAGATGATCGGAGATACCATGGAAATAACTTGTACTGGACGAATTGCCAAGCATACGACTGTGCATTTCAAAACGAAAGTTACGGAAAGATTCCAACAGTGGCGTGCCCAAAAACATCCAGATTGCAACGTTTGTCAGATAAGTATTGGATAGAAGAATTCCATGGATTTGGGAGAGAACAATGTACACTGGGTATAGTGCCGTCGGTGCTGCGGTTGGTAGAACCACTCGTGTGCCAGTTGCGGAGA
Source organism: Paragonimus skrjabini miyazakii (assembly GCA_014338405.1). Lineage (NCBI taxonomy): Eukaryota > Metazoa > Platyhelminthes > Trematoda > Plagiorchiida > Troglotrematidae > Paragonimus > Paragonimus skrjabini miyazakii. The sequence continues at coordinate 35,463 of JTDE01001067.1, forward strand.
ATCTGCAGGAGGTTAATGCTTACGTGGGCTGCAACAATAGGGACCAAGCAGTGTGACCAACTAAAAGGGTGAAGGATCGTCTCCTGGACGAAAAGGGAGGAAAACGGCGTTTTTTATCGTCAGAAGAAAGAACCCACAGTCCCATTTGAGGCCGCCCATAAAGGGATTTAACAAGCTACGCTCATTTGTATGCAAACGGGTTGGCAGTGACTATTGTCGTTAGTCAAGTGAGGTTCAGTGAATCTTCTTTCAATGGTTCCGTTTGGGGTATACCAGACAACTGAGTGCGTGCGTTCAAATATATGGGTATATATGTACACATAAGCGAGTGCATGTGTGTATATTTATGAACATATAATTATACACATTTGCACCTGGGCACATAAACTTATATTCATGTATATATGCATCCAACTTTTGCTGTTGTTCAGAAGATCTACAATAGGGAAGCTTGCGAACATGGGTGAACATTCTGGTCCTGACCAGCCTAGGATCTGTGCTCCATTCAACGCAGCGCAACTGTCGGACAAAGACTGTTTTCCAGCGTGCAGTTGCCGCTCGTCTGCGCGACGTTCTTGTATTCACTGACCTGAGGGTATGTGGCAATTCATCAAGGAACGGATCACGGCAGCAGCCACCGAGACGACCGATGTGGAGGTTCAGAAGTGCCCTGACGGATTCAACGACAACAACGTGGTGGTCTCTGAATTTATGGGAGAGAAGAATGCCGCGTTTGTAGCCTCCAAACCTGACACGGACAATGAAGCGAAGAAGGCCACTTTCCAGGGTATCCGCGTCGACTTGCCAAATATATTGATGGGCTCAAGGACAGCTGATGGGGAAGCTGGGTGAGCGGATGCAGGGTCACGCAGACCGTCCACAACATGAGGAGTTCTGCGATTTGCTTAAGGCGATCTTTGGTCCACTGGTCTATTCTACTAAGGTACTGGTAAACGTGAGCACCGGCTGTTCCGGCACATAAATAGGGGCATTGTGAATGACCGACGCAAACACACTGTTAGCTTTTTAAACCGCCCCTCTACCATTGATTAGGTGACCATGAATAGCCTGCCGCGACAGACCATCAAGCCTCCATCTGTTCTCGCCCCGGATTTGCTGGAGTTGTAGAGAGCGACTAATCAGCTTCGCAACGGGAAGTCGAAGGTTGACTGCCAGGTGAAATCCTGAGGAATGGCGGACCAGCGCTGAAACGTGCATTGCTCTAGCGGGTCTACTGCCTCTGGGAGCACGGGGTGATGCTAGAAGAATTCAAAGATGTTCTGATCGTACCCTTGTTCAAAGTTCGTGGTAGCAAGCAGTACCCCGACAGCTTTCGGGGCATGAGTCTGCTGTGTTATGCAGGCAAGGTGCTTCTCAGAATCCTTTTAAACCGGCTGAATAGGGAAGTTAAAGAGACAAATTTTCCCGAGGTGGTCTGCGATCGACCTGGTGTTCGCTGCCCGACCAATTGAAACCAGATGACAGCAACGGAACCAGCACATGCATGTCATGTTCGTGGGCTTTACTAAGGTCCTCGACTCTGTGAGCCGCGAGGTGTTGTGGAAGGTGCTTGGTAAGTTCCTCGACTTGATTACATAGTTGCATGTTGTATGAGAGCGGAGGCACAATAGTGCGGATCGACTTTTGATAATTTTGACATTGTTACTAGCGTGAAGAATGGTTGCGTGCTAGCTCCAGTCCTATTTAGTTTAGATTTGACTGATCTGTTAACGCTCGCTTTCCAGGACTTTGGGAAGAACGGCGTTGAGGCAAAGTACCGGACGAATGGGTGCCTGCAGAACATTCTACGTTTCGGTCCCCTAACCTGGCTACATAACTCCACGATACGCATACTTTTGTTTGCAAGTGATAGAGCATTGTTGGCACGCAGCGAAGAGTTGCAAGCTTTCGTGTCCGCGGCATTCAAGTTTAGACTGGAATTCAACACAAGTAAGAAATTTTCTCTTTCAGCCTTCCCCGGGAAGAGGTGCTACCTGCACACCTTTGACCCAAATCCGTGTTAATGGAGATGTTGTCAGCAGTTAGACATATTTCTGCTACTTGGGTAGTAATCTGTCCACCGATCTATCGGTGGACCGCGAGTTGAGAGCTCGTGTGGCAAAGGCTAGTTCTACTTCCGTACGTCTTGAAAGACCTGTTTGAAAGAACCACACTATGAAACCGAGCATTAAGCTCTTTGTCTATCGTTCAGTGGTGCTCACCATACTACTGTACGGCCGTGAAACCTGGACATTTTGTCAGCACAACGTGCGCTAGCTGAGACGTTTCCATGCGCAACGTCTAAGGCGTATCTTAGGTAGTCGGTGGTGGGACGTGATTCCAGACCCTGAGGTACTGCGGCGGGTGGACATGAACTGGATGGAAGTCCTGTTGATGCTGAATCAGTTTCGTTAGTCAGGCCACGTCCGACGATTAGGCGATGACCGTATCCCAAAGCAGCTGCTGTATGGATAGCTGAAATCATGTAAAGGAACTCCTGGTGGTCAAAGGCTGGGATAACAAGATGTACACGTTAGTCCTCCACGTTGTACAATTGATCGTAGGTGTTGGGTAAAATTAACGATGAATCGGATGGCCTGCGGGAATACGGCTCCAACGAGTATCCGCGAGTTCAACTAGCAGCACGCATGGAAACCATCGGTGTCATATATCGTGGGGATATGACTGTCTAGTGTTGCGATGTGTGCGGCCGCGAATGTGCTGACTGCCTTGAGTTAGTAGGCTACCAGCGTACTCTTTGTGCACCGCCGGCAGAGAGACGATGAGGACGTTAGGCTCAAGTTGGTTATATCAGCATATCCATTCGATTGCTGTTGATAACTGTTTCAACCTAGACCATGGTCGTTTGGCAACTAATCCGCCCGTTTTAACGGAGCTTTTTGGTCTTCTACACGTTTTTTCCTCAGCTTTGTTGGTGTATTGTGCGATGAATGGTTCGTCTGTTCTTCCTCTAGTCCAATCCGAATTTTGTTCTACATTCTTATCCTTTGCAGAATGCACTAACATGCGCTACTATATTGAAGTGTCTGTTGTAGTATAATCCACATCTTTCTTTTCACTCCACTTCCTGTCATTTTAGTCTCTCTCTGCTAAGTTTCTGAGAGATAGGGTTTTCATTTTCGTGCTACCCAATTAATTAGCTAATCAACATTGGCTGGCTGGACAAAAATACCTCATTCACATGCCTGCTGGTTTTATTCTTTCGGGTTGAATGGAAACGCAAGTGGTGCAGCGCAAGCCACCTGCTGTGATCGGTAAGCTCAGACGTCCTTTTGCTTTGGTCATTGTGACGAGTTAATCCGAATCGGATGACGACAGCCACATATGTGCATATTTATAGTTGCATATACATGTGTATGTGTACGTATGTCACTTATGCCTGACCTTTTCTGCTACCTTGGCGTAGTAGTCGGGTCTGTGTGCTGTTTGATCCGGGGGGCTGTGCTGACTGCGACCTCGGTCGTTGGGAGTTCAACCATGTCAGGTTTGTCAAAGGGGAGCAGACAGAAAAAAAGCAGATGCGTCCGTTGTGAGGTGTTCGTTGTGTATAGTGTCAGTATGTTCTGTTTCGGTTGGGTTTGTCAGTGCAGTATTATCTCTATGTGAATGTAACGAATGTCTTGGGTTGTGACCATCGAGCCTGTTCTGGATGGTTGATGCTGCTGCGGATGTGTGCGGGTGCGTCACTCGCAGCCTTGCGGTATAGGCTTTTGAGCCGGAGGCTTTGGTTGAGGGCCCTAATCGCTCTCCTGCTTAGATATGGACGTCCTGGCAGTATCCTAAGCCCATAAAACCCATGATGATACAACATAAACCAAATACTATACTGCATCGGCCGTCGCGCAGGATAAACCGGGTCGCCCTATCTGCTGCATATGGTAGGTTGGATAGGAGAAAATATGCTACTGCCAATTCTTCACCCTCATACTGTCCCCCCAATATTACTCCACGAGCAGATAATGCTGACTCAAGTTTCAGTAACCCGAAGAGCAACCTGAAACATGCCCGGGGACGCAAGACACTCTGTGTTGGAGCACGCTGCTGGATCGATGCAGCTCCAAAGGACGGCCAGAACTGCGCACTGCACTGACCGCGGTGGAACTGCGTTGCTATGGAATCGACGTAGCAGCCTTGAGCGAGACAAGGTTTGCGGACCAAGCCGAAGTGGGCCATCTATGCGCAAAGCGATGTTGTCCACTTTGGCAATCGTCGTGAGGTTGTGGGTGTCGACTGGTACGTAAAGAACACTCTTCACAGAGTGACCACGTTCGCAAATCACCTTGTCCAAAAACATTTGGAGGGATGGAATCTACGATTCTCCTCCGAAACAATATCTGGTTGCAAGGTAAGCGGTTCTCTAGTACTCACCTTGAAGATTGCAGCTTCGTATGTTGAATCGTTCGCTAACGACTCAAGTTCACAACGAGTGACGCGTAATCTGTTGATCCAAATATGCCTATCTCAGTATCCAACGGCAAGGAAGATAATCTATC
>JTDE01001067.1:46382-62657 GCA_014338405.1 Paragonimus skrjabini miyazakii
TTTGCGAACTGCAACATATCACAAAATTTAAGCAACTTCTGTAGCTACAAAATATTTTTCAATTAAAGTATAACAGATATTCGCGGTCTGTGGATTACACGCAGCAATGCTGCGTGAACAGCAGCGGTCATTCCACGACCCCGTGGAAGTGCGTACTACAAGTATGCATAAAACCACTTACAACCGAGAGTGGTCGAGCCAAACTTACTGGTTCCTACAAATAAGTAAGATTACTTTATACCAAGCGCGCCAACATTTCACTGCAATTGACTTCGAACTTACCAGGGAAATTGAAGTCCGGTAAACTTACGGTAATCTACCTTCTAGCCGCGACAACAAACATGGATTTGCCCCGAAAACGTCTAATGTAATTTCTTCCTCTTAGTTGGTTGACATTTTACCAGTAAACAACCACGTCTTGCGGACGATGACAGCGATGAAGAAATTAGTGCAAAGAAAGATAGTTTAAAACTGCTATTGTCAAGTATTCCGTTCTATCATGTAACACGGAGCACCGAAGATCTAGCGACAGCTTAACATACGTTGCACAGACTATAATCTATAACGACAAAAGTCAGAAAACACTACTTCCATCAATGTTACTTCCAGGAAGTGTCTTAGAAGAGGCGGTCACTAGGATTGATTTTCAACGGTTCCGTTAATCCCTTCGGACTGCTTCAAATGATGAGAAAGCGTAGTTTGCACCTTATGCATTCCCTTAGAGCTATCTCATTGTGTCAATGTACAGATGAACACATTACTTGGAACCATGGAACAGCTGACAGCCGAAGTCACGCGAATAGCAATCAAAAAGACATCTTTGTCCATGCCAGTGACTTCAGTGACACAATTACAGGAAATTGATACAAAAGTATTGGATTCCAAGTTCCATTCCGCAATGGTGAGTGTGATGATTAGTGGCCGGCTAACGTTCTCTTAGATGGGTTATTTTTGGGGTATTACTGCCCCCGTGCTGGAGCCTTACTTAAGAATATGTTGAAACGACTAATAACCAGAGCAGTTGCCGCACAACTCACCTATTCTGGCGCGCACCAGTCTTTTGCATTCGAACGCACACAGTTAAAAGCCTTTTTACGGTTTAAGACCTGTCATGAAGCCTTAAGTCGTAACGTACCTAGGGCAAGTGCTCAACAAAACGGAATACGCAACCATCTTTGACGGCATGCTTGATGAATATTGTAAAGGGCGGTTACATTGTGAAAGGGACAAACGGTATACACAAAATGCGTGCGCATTACAAATTGGGAATGTCAATCGGGTGGGTATGCGGTAACATGACGGTATTCTTGCGGTCGCAGGAGAGTATATGAATTGTGGATCTATACGAAAAGGATGCTTTTGACCTGATTGCGAAGTAACGATACGCATTTTGTATATGTTGTGTAACTAGTTGCCATTAATATATGTTACTTGTCTGAAGTACACGAGTTGTTTTCCCTGTAATGTCATATTGAGAAAGACCGCATTTTAACAGTTGGTTAGGTTTTGAGGCTACATGGAGAGTGGGGGGATGAAAATAAGATAAGGGTACGCGGCAAGTAATTAATCGGGGGAATACTGGTAAGAACAGCTGGTTTAAGGCTGCGTTTGACTGAATTTCTATTGGTCCGTACAACCTCCTTTTGTGATTAGTTGAAAAAATGGCGTGAGAAACGCTTTCGCTGCGGACACGACCCTTTTTCCACTAGGATTACACTTGATTGGCCGTTTGACAAAAAAGGCTCAACTACGAGTAGAAAAAGAAAATGTGCTCGTAGAGATAGGATTACAGACGAATCTCACGTTACCACCTCTTCCTCTTCCTATTCTAGTAGACCACCTGACAATCTTTCCTTGTTGCTAAACATATTTTTCCATTCTATACATCGACCGTGCATGCCAAATCGACAGCAGAATTCAGCTGCAGTCATATACTATGAAAAGCCGTTAATCGATCTCTTTCCGCGTTATACGATAACTGTTTGCTAGAGGTATATACTTTATTAATTAGCACTAACTTATAAAATTTATTTTAAAGGTCTGGCCAGAAAATCACATTCATTTATTCGTCATACTCCACATGGTCATTTTACGTTCTTCCGTTTATCATGTAAATTTTTTCTTCAGTTCTGACTCCAAGATTATATCTTATGCGTGGAAACATTCCATGACGTCCGGACAATGAATATCCCGTATTGGTTTGACAATTCTCGAGGTCTGCCAAATTCCGTCGACTTTGAGAAAACAACGAACTCCAGCCTAGAAGACCGTCCATTTCTCAGCAAAAGTATAGGCCCTCCCATCTCCCTCATCTGGACAAAATTTTCCACATATTTTCCCAGAACTGTCCACACCAAGTAATGGCGAAATTCTTTGACTGTTCATTTTCTCCTTCCTCAGAAATCCTTTTTCCGGCTTGACCTTGACAATAAGGCCAATGTTAACCTTGTGAAGCGAGAATTGATGTAACCACTCAGCATTTTTTTATAGAACATTAAAAATTTTGAGAACAATTTTTTTTAAAAGCAATTATCCCAAGTGCTCCTTCGTAAACTGTATGTCTCCTCTCCTATTTTGTCTGTTTTTTTACTTCATTCACATAACTGCTGTACTGTACAAATATTAATTATGTGTATGATAAGAATGTATGCGTATCGCGTTACGATGCGCATACTGATCATGCTCATCTGAGCATGTTTCTCACAGATGCGTTTAGAAATATATCAATATTATCATCATGATGGACGATAAGCAGAAATGACACTACCAAGATACAGTGGGCAAAACACAGAGATAACAATCCGCAAGCTATACGCAACATACTCAGGACGCAGAATGGGTAACCCAGGAGGCAACCGATAACCAACACCTGTGTTGCGGTATGAATACATGGATGGTTCTGTGTACAAGACCGGCGGAGTGATCAGAAGTTATGTTTATAATGTCAAGGGACTTTTTTCTAGCAATTTCATCTTCTGCTGGAAATGCCACCATCTGCGTAACTTATAAACAAATATAAATACACAGCGCTCAGCTTGAAACTGTTCACACAATTTCCGTTTTGTTGATGAGGTTAGCCTCAAAATCACGCAAAATCACGTTGCACGTTCACAGAAGGTATAATGAATGGAAGCGATGTGACCGATTTTGCGGCTAACAAGTGGGCTTGGGGCTAGACTCCACGGTACTCGGACACAGTGGGTTTTTCTTATGTTGTCAAGCGTGTTGTACGCCAGTTTAAAGATACTCGGTGAAAGCAGGTTATAGCACCGCTTTCAGGAATTAATGGAAATATTAACAACAAAGTAAAATTACGAGTTTAACTACATTTTAAACTAATGGGATCTATAAAAATGCAGCTACCAACTCCTACGGTGAATAACCGCAAACGAAAATGATTGTGGCCTAACAGAGGTCCGGCGACTCAGCCTGTATAGCTACTTCTCAAGTTCTCGTCAAGTATTGGCAGTCCTCACTATTGCGAACTGTTCTACCAGACCTAAACTAAATAACACATGCACTTCAGTTAAGTCACCACCGGTTCGCCGAAGTTCAAATGAAGATTGGTCAGTTACTTTTGAGTACAGGGTAGTACACAATGCTTCTTAAAAGACTGGTTGTCTCTATAGCCACGGGCTGAGTACGCTTAGTGGCAAAACTGTCAATCTTCGAACCAGTACATACGGTTTGACTATCGTACTCAAGTGGCTATCTTGTATAAACACGTGAATTGTATGAAACGCCTTATTGTGCATTCAGGGAAGGTCCATCTAATCGTTTCAACAGCAGCCAGCTCTTTTTGGCAGCCATTGTGGGGTGATGCACGAAGGATAAGTTAAGCAATATCCGAGTGCACAAATGCTTTCTCAAATCGCCTTCAAAGAGTTTTACGTGCAGAACGCACTCCGAATAATGGTGACATTACCAAAGTTCCTGCCAGGCGAAATACTTCCAAACTTACTATCATCCAGGGGAAACTTAATGATCCGAAAAGCGTTTGTCTAAGTAGGGTTCAATCCTGGTTGACTCGGATCACGGGCATTCCGGATTCTGTGGTCATCAATTTACAGAATAACGTTGTTAGAAATACTGTCCGGAATGTCGTTGAGATAAACAAGACATAAAAGAGGACTTAGCACCGATCCTCGATTAACTTCGGTGTGAATCAAGGAGGGAGGTTAAAAGTGTGCCGCGGTTCTGAGGCTAATAGTTGTTATTTTTTCTGCATTCTACTGAGTGGCTGAGAATCAGTCAAGTCTGACGAACCCGCACGAACGTCATCACTCCGGTTAGACCTTTGGAATCGTTCCAGAAAAACGACTGCTTTTCTATTTCGTCTGTGGCTGGTTCACGTACGTTTCCTGAGATAACCCTCGAATCTCGTCCACGTGCACCTTTAGATTGCATGTGCTTATGAAAGCTGCCTAAAGTTGCTTTCGACATGCATGCGGGGCCTATCCCTAGGTGGTATTTTTTGAAACGCATTCGTGAACAGCCTTTTTTACTGGCCTTGCCATGTGATCATTTTCTACGGCCTTCGGTTTTCGTGACCTCACTGGCATTTTCCCGCTCGATGAGCGCTTCACTCAGCGTTGGCTTGGGAGCTGGTACGACAGCTACTAATTGGGACTACTCAAAATGCGTATAAATTAATTATGTATTGCAGTCTGTATCACTGATATTGACAGAGGAAGATGTCAGCTTCACGGGCGGTACGTTCGTTTGCAAATAGCGTGGGTAAGCCTGGTTGTTTTGAGTCCGCGAGTATCTTGTAGAAAATTACGGCGTCCACTCTCATCCGCTTAAGTTGAAACGATTCAGCTTTTTACGTCTGACGTGATGGCCGTGATACTTGGGGTCAGTTACAAGCTTCATTGCCTGGCGACTAACTGCTGAAGCCGTTTGGCTTACATTCGTAGGTAGGGAGAAAATGCATGTATATTCACTCTTAGGGAGAAGCTACCTATTCTCTCATGAACGGTAATCAGTCGGTTGGTAAAATGAGGGACAGTACGTTACTTGCGGATACAGATTGCAGGGGGAGACTCCGAACTTTCGTGACAACCGATGTTGGTTCGTTTCGCATATGGAATCTAACATTAACGAGAATGTAGATGGTACCACACTTACGGTGCGCTCGTAGGATCTCCCAGTTGGCCACAGGATGTGGGAGGTTGTTTGTCCCACACGAACAGTAAAGGTTGTCGCGATCTAGCTGTGTGTTAGATATCTATGTGGAGTCCCAAATCAACTTCCAGAACCTTTTCTCAACTGCATAAAGTGGCGAAGAAACTCAAACTGAAAATAAAATAAGTGGTGCTGAGATTGTTCCGTGGGTGACCCGTAGAGGGCTCTGAGACAAGATGTGGCTACCATGGACACATACAAGTACTTCCGCTGAGGTATCCCTCCGATCAGCGCCACAGGTGCCCTTCACTACCATATAATTGCTGTTTGTAATAGAATGCAATATTCCACCCCAACTGAAACTTAAAACTTTGAGGTGTAACAATATCCACTAGGTCTCGGGCGTAAACCGACTGCGGCCAACGCTTTCGCTTAAACGTTAAGTTAGTGATAGATGAATGGCCTTGCCTGGACCCAGTGCACGATGACAATTCAGGAGTGAATTTACTACCAAATAGTGTCGTCGACAATACTCTTAACATATTTGTCGAACGCACTCAGCATGGTTCCTGTTCGGTAGTTGAGCGTTTTTCTTCGCATCCTGCTTTTACGCGGCAGCATCACCTCACGCAACATCCAGTCTTCCGATGTTTCTTTCTCTTCAACTGACTTTAGGGCGATTCATAGATGAGTGAAGTTAAGCTTTCAGAACAACTTCTGAGTATTCTCAGAGAGATTTGGTTTAAGGTTTGGGCTGTAGACTTGAGCAATAGTTGTAGAGATGTCAAACACTACCCCCTTTAACCGATGATTCAGACTCTGTAAAAATTTGCAAAGGTTCTCGTCCTCTAAAACTAGTAGCTAATCGGTCTTGGAAGCGTCGTTCCAGCCCCAGTTGACACATTGCTTAAAGGGCAATACAGGGGTGGTTCTAGAAGTAAAACTGGTAGACAGGTACAAAACATGCTGCAGACAAGCGGATCATATGGTCACTACCTTTTGGAGAAGGTGGTCCCGAGAGTTGGTTTCGTCATTTATAGTCCATCAAAGGTGGGTGACGAGGCAACGAAAGTTTCAAATGAATGACGCTGTTCTTGTTGTATTTCATGGACTGATTAGAAGCCAACGACCCCTGGACCTGGTTACAAAATGTTATGTAGACGGTGATGAACCCATCCATACTGTCAAGGTTAGCGCGTCTGTAGAGAAGAATCGTGAGATGCTTTTATTTGTTACGATGAAATCACTGTTAAACATTACGGTGCGCGAGGACTTTAGCGCATGTAGTTTGGAAGGTTATATCCAATATGGGCGGGAAAGGAACCAGAACTGTGCAGCACTATCAGCGACGTGCTGGGTGCAGACGAATTCTGGCAAGCGGTGTGAATTTGTTGGCCAGTGAACCGAGAAACTTCGTTCTTAAATTTTTCTCACCAACCGGATATTCGATCCAAATACCCGTTTTTATTTTAATTCGCTGATTTTCACTTATCGTCTGCGGTGCAGGTAGCCGCTTTTAATCAGGCTTACCAGCATGACCGTCCAACGTTGACAGTGCAGATTCCGGTAAGGAACCATTGATTTTGTTGGACGAGATTATCGTCATGAACGATTGAGATTTTCTGCTATCGCAATTATTCGTGCATCTTCTTTAATAGTTCTGCTGAAATATTTGGGTCTAATTGTTGGGGAGTTTATTTTATCGCCCAAAACCGCCTCTGCCGCGAGAAAAACGATGTATCCGATCATAATTAACGGAACTGTCCAGATCGGCCTGGAGGTAACCTATGTTATTTTTTACATGTCCGACTTTTACTCCACTGTGCTCATTGGTGGCATAAGAACCCCAATCATTTTTTCAGTAACTGTCATTCTATTTTCTGGTTCAAGATATTTTTAGGTCACTACGTACCACAGGCGTTTTTGGTTTATGTTTGGAGAAATACGAGGACAGTCAAGGTATTTTCGGGACCAAAACTTTCCGTCTTAATTACTACTGGGACGAGAATCCGACTTTTGTCTAGCACACAACTCTGTCAAGGACGAACCAGCGTACCCTTTTCAGGCTTTACAGAACCAATCTCGCCATCAATCTTGAGATCCATTTTCTGGTTAAGTGTAACTCAACGATCAGGTGTTCATCATTACACCTCGCACATAAAGGCCGTGGACAATCAACTGAAGTGGAATGCTGTGTATATTCTCAGTAGCAGTAATAGGGTGAGTGTTGACCATGTGGTACTGAAGATCTAAGAAAGAAGAATCATAGACAAAACAGAGGTGCAGCTTACAAAGAACGATAACATTTCCGCACACTAGCACAATTTCATGTGAAAGCGAATGTGCCTCAGTAAACTTGTGTGTTTTCCTGACGAAGGTAAAAATGGTTCGGGAAGGGTGAATGTGTTAACCTCTGTCAGTCTGAATCTCAGAAGGCTTTTGAATAGTTAAATCATCGACCTGTTCCCTAAATGCTGACAGCATATGGCACAGGAGGGGGCGGCTCGTACGAATAAGGGAAGTTCCATTAGACGGGATTAGAAAGCGCCAAAAGAGGGCAGAGTCAAGCATATCGCAGGTTCCCCCAGCAGCGCAGGTCGTCAATGTGGCGTGATGTCAATTATATCTAAGCGGTGAACGACTACGCTTCCGCTGAAAGTTATTTGTTTCATCCCGTTTATACTCAAATCTTGGAACGCCAATTAACAACCAACTGTTGAAAGTGTGTGTTCATTGGCCTTTCGTGATGAATGCAGCTCGTCCGATGTCTGAGGCAGTTACTAACGTTTCCGCTGAGAGGTAAATCACTTGAGCCTCCCTGCATTCTGTAGAACTCGATTGAGGTCGCAAACAAGGGTGCTACATTCTTTTAAAACAGTCTAATTTTGCCCTCTGCAAGCATCTCTTATAGAACATCTGAAGTCTAAGCAGACTGTGAAATATTGTTCAAGAACGACGTTATTTGGAACAACAATGACGACGTTCGAAGACAGAATAAAACTCATTCCATGGTGTAAATCAGAGTTACTTTTCGTAAAAAGAGAGCATCATCGTAGGTGTCACTTCCGAAAAGCGTGGGTGATTGATGGGACTGAACGGAAGATGCGGAAGGCTTTCATGGCAGTTTGTCCAGAAAACAGGAGAGACACCGCTAACCTATCATTTGTCATCCGAAAACATGTCCAAATAGGCCGGTTGCGACATTCATATCCTTCTACTTCAGCCTATCACCACAGTAGTAACGGACAAATGGAGAAATTTCAAAGATCAAGATGAAGTAGCACGAGAAGAACACTGGATCATTAACCACGCAGTGAACTTCGCCAACCAGAAGGACAGGCATTCATATGCAAAATACCAAACATTTGCGGTCGTTCGTTAAGAAGCACCCTCAGGTAACATCCGGATCAAGCGGACGTCAGTTACATTCACGTCTGCAGGAGAATACTTGGCGGAGCCCAAATCCTGGAAACGTGGTTGGCAAAATGTTATTTCACATGTATGTACTGGTACTAATATAATATATTGTGATTCGTTAATATACACAATTGTGATGCTGAATCATCCAGAGAATGAACTCGCTGGCGTTCGATTATAACGCCGGAGAGAGAAGCCGATTAAATCAAGGTTCGTACGGTTCTTGACCTACGAGAACATGACTCCGGGAACAACACAGATAAGAAACACGCCGCAACTTATGATAAACTTGTATTTGAAGCGTTCACAATAAATGAAACTTTTTATTTCCGGTTTTTTCAAAGGACATCATCGTGAGACTGTCTTTCAACTCCGAGGTAGATAACTGGCATTTTTGCCAACAAGTAGTAAACTCCTGAGAAATGTACCTACAGGTGGTAAACAAGTGGTAGCTTGGGTTGATCTGTTTCGGTGTGGTGTTCTTGAATGAAAGATAGGCGATTTTCATGGAGTCCTGAACAATGCGGCTAAGTAAATGGAATCACTTTCAGAAGGTTGTCGGACACAGTGGCGCATGTTAGCCATTAGCACACCGTCCCATAAGAACCACAGATGGACACAATCACTTGATGACGTCATGAGCAATCATTCTTATGAATAACATCTTGTTGACCGGTATCTACTTGAACTACTGGCAAGTAAACAGATGGGGTATATGATTAAGATAGGTGACTGACCCAATAACGAGGCAGTATATATTTTAATGGCTAATCCCTCTTATATTCAGTGTGAAGTGAAATGCAAACGCGATTTGGTCAAGGCTTACACATTTTGGAAACCTAAAACTGATTACGAAGATTACCGTGGTGTCCTTTTCGAAAAAGCAGAAAATTTTCTAAACAGAAACGCAGATTATTAGTTGTAACCGATTTTTTCACAGCAACATGACTATTAGACTAAATAAAATATGCACTTTAGGGTTTAAAGAAAATTCAAAAATGTCGTTTCGCGCCCAAATGGCCATTCTTAAGTCTTTTCGACCTTGAAGCCCCACGCTGAAAAACTCCATAATTGCCCTAGAATATATGGTACTGGGCATGAGCAAACAGCAAAGAGGCCACGATCTAAAGTTGACAGTCTCGAACTCAAAATGTACTGAGTGTGAACTTTTTAGTCCACAGACTTGTAGACAGCTTAAGCAGATTTTCTTTGCATGGTAGTTCTCTCTGGTGGCTAAATTCTTCAATACTGTTGTTTTTGCTCAACCCTCCTCTATTCTGTTTTTCGTTGAAATCCATTTCAGTATGCCCTCTCTCTTTCCTGACTATTTTGGTTGGAGTGTTGCTACTCTGCCAAGCTAAAGGATCAGACGGTTGTTTGCCCGATAAATGGGCAAAGTGACGATCATAATTTTACACGGCGTGATACCGTCATTTACACGTGTTAGACCAATTGAAAACTGCTTTGTTTCTAATCGACGTAAATTTTTTGTCCCGAACAGTTGAAGCATGTGGGGAACAAACGAGCTGCGTGCGCAAGAGACTGGATAAAGTTTGGCCAGATTTAACAGGTCAGGTGGCCCAAACTGAAGTGAATCCAGGGCTAGTTCTAATAACTTGACTCGTACTGAGGTAATGTTCCTAAACTGACATGTGACTCCGTGGACTGGAGCTATCATGTTCTTCAAAACGCAATTCAGGGAGCAGACGCTTTATGTGTATCGCACAAACTATGCACTATTTCTGCCCGCTCAATTATTCCGTGCATAATAAGCTATCCGCTTGATGACGATACGTACTTATTCGCAAAACAAAAACTGATGACAACTCAGTAGAATTAAGCGCTTCTACATTGTACGAAATAAGGGGAGGCGAAAACTAGGCAAATGAACTAAATTCATACAAGGAAGTGGTTATCACACAAGCTCGTGCAAACGAAACACCTCATTTATGCATCTGCGTCGACCAAAACAGGATAAACCTTCAGAACTTTCTCTATGACTGCCCGATAGACAGACTTTCTGACACCCCAGTTTTCTTGAGATATTTCGCGTTGCATTGCCAAACTGGCAATCTACACCGCCACCGCAGGAATCTCACAGACATCATTCACCTCTCGCTTTTTCATATTCGAGACTGAAGGCGTTTTATTCTAGATAATTTCTTACTGTGCATGGGTTCCAGACAGGATCCACCCCAGGTTTTTTAAACCAACAATTGTTAATCTGAACAAAACAGTCAGAAAACGAAAACTGGTAGATGCAGGCATTATTGACTAATCAGTACCCAAGCTATAATAACATGAAACGGTTTTTATATCGAACAGTTAGGGGGTAGGGTGAATAGTCACTTGGTTGGTTAGGCAAGGTAATAAAGTCCAGGGAAAGGTCAAATTTACTAGCAACTGTTTCTGAACACACAGGGTCAGATTCAGTCGATTGATTGCGCCAGCTTCAGCAACCCGCATAAATCTTGAATTAGGGTGACGTAATGGGATTCTGAACGCACAAACTGGGTCGATAATGTGATCAGTAGTCATGACGTGTCGTACGACTGCGGAGGATGGTTGCTCGCGTGTTTCAGAGACATTGTCGTTCCTCTGTAATACAGAGTTCTTTACTCATATAAATATATCATATACACGTAGCTTTTTCGCTGATTTTTATATTGAGTATATATCTTCAATTCATTTTTGCTCTATTTTGCAATGGACACCGAACGGAAGCCGACAATTGGAGCATTCACCATTACTGTCCCTCGATTTTTATACATGAAACCCGCCTTGTGGTTTACGTATTTGGAGGCGGAGTTCTGCAACCAGCGTATCACCACGGATCAAGCAAAGTTTAGTCATCTTTTGGCCCGGCTTCCTAAAGAGGTCACAATGCAAGTACGCGACCTCCTCTCGAACTTACCCCCCTGAACACAGGTACGAAGTCCTAAAAGAAGCTGTTATCAAGCGGACCACACCGTCTGATAGGTCGAGGCTACAGCAACTATTTAGAGTTTTGCAGTTGGGTGATGAGCGACCGTCAGACCTGTTGCTTCAAATGCAACTGTTGCTAGGTCCCTCATCCATGGATGAGACACCCCTCAAGGAGTTATGGATTCAGCGTCTTCCAGTAAACACACAAGCTATTAGATGCCGCACATATCGCAGACGAACTACAAAACAGATTTTGTGCCGGTCACTCTGCTTCATTCACAGCAGGGACGAGCCGCACAGCAGAGACGCTCAAGAGTCCCGGTCTCTTAGCATCGCAGGGACCATCCTGCCAGCCGCCGCTAGACAATTGGCGTACTGATTGGGCAGTTTGCTGTCCTTCGACGGGATTTCGCCCTCCGCAGGACACGTTCCTCCTCCGTTCGACGCCAGAGTAAATCTCCGCCCAAATTCCCCCAGACGTCGGGTGAATTGGGCTGATGTCATAACAGGTTTGGCAATCGGGCAAAGCATTGCGTCGTCCCATGTAAATATTTAATCAGGGAAACACTGAAGTCGGCCAGTAATGGCGACAAACGTATCTGGCACCCTCCCTAGCAGTCGCCTCTTTCACATCATTTATTTAAGTTCAAGGACCACGTTTCTGGTCGATACCGGGACGGAAGTAAGCGTGTTTTTCCCACGATCTTTGCTTACGCTTTGTGCCGCTAACGGCACGCCAATTCCCACCTACGGTCAATGCTCATTCACGTTTGACCTCGGTCTTCGGCGAATATTTCGCCGGGTTTTGCGATTACAATCGATCCACAGTCATTTACAGTCACTTCCGCACACTTGCGCGCATTATATTAGAACCAAAGGTCCACCAGTGTCGTGTAGGCCAAAATGTCTGACCCCGAACCAACTTTGAATAGTTAGGGAGGAGGTTGAACACATGATCGACGTTGGAATAATTCGTCCCTCTAAAAGTCCATAGGCCTCCCCACTCCATATGGTCCCAAATAAATCAGGTGACTGACGCCCATGTGGCGATTATCGTCGTATCGACAAGATCACAATCCCTGATAGGTATCCTATCCCTCATATCCAGGATCTGACGGCTTGCCTTTCTGGCAAAACTCCGTTCAATAAGATTGATCTGGTCCGCGCTTATCACCAGATCTCAGTAGAGAAGGCGGATATCCCAAAAAGGGCCGTCATCATGCCTTTTGGCCTGTTCGAATTCCTTCGAATGTCATTTGGTCTTACAAACGCTGCACAAACTTTCCAGCGTTTCATCCACAAAGTATGCAGAGGCCTAGATTTCGTCTACCCTACTTAGACGATATATTAGTGGTCAGTTCTTCCGAAGAACATTTGCAACATCTACGTTCCTTGTTTGCCAGGTAATCCAAACACGGAGTAACCATCAATACAGCTAACTACGGACTTGGAGAGGGTGGTATAGAATTTTTAGGCCACGCTATATCAGCTTCTGGCATCCAAGATTTACCAGCAAAGTTAAGTGCTGTCAACGACTTTCCCGAGCCAACCTCTTTCAAACAACTTAGACGTTTTGCCGGCCTAGTAAATTACTATCGCCGGTTCATCCCTCATTGTGCGCAACTCCTGCAACCCCCCACTGACTTACTCCGAGGCGGTACACGTAAATTAAATTTTACGGATGCAGCGCGAACGGCTTTTGTCGAGCTTAAGAGGGCTATATCCAATGTTACACCTTTAGCCCACCCACACTTTCAAGCTCCACTTTCTCTTTTTACTGATGCCTCAGACGTAGCCGTCGGTGCCGTACTACAACAAATTGTCAACGACGAATGGCAACCTCTAGGTTTCTTCTTCAAACGTTTGTTACCTGCCGAATCTCGGTATAGCACGTTTGAAAGCAAACTACTTGCTGTATACCTAGGTATCCGCCATTTCCGCCATGCACTGGAAGGTCGTCCCTTCATTGTGTTTACGGATCACAAAACTTTAGTGTACGCACCTGCTTCTTCATCAGACAGGTACTCTCCCAGGGAGATCAGACACCTAGACTATGTTCCGCAGTTTACCTGCGACATACGGCATGTTTCAGGTGCCCTCAACCCTGTCGCTGACGCCCCTTCACGTGTCCACGCCACTCTAGTCACACCATCTTCTGTTGACCTTAGTGATCTAGCTGCGACCCAGGCGCAAGAACCTGATTTCCAAACTTTCTTAGAAAGCTACTCCCTTATGCTGCGCACCACTTCTCTGCCTAACGCAAACGGAACCATTCTTTGAGATATGACTAAGGGTATTCCGATGCTTGTAGTGCCACTAGCGTACCGGCGTGCTATCTTCAACCAGCTTCACAATCTCTCGCACCCTGGTACTCGAGCCAGTTATGGTAGTAACGAGTCGACTTGTTTGGCCGAATAATAACTCAGACGTTCGTAGTTGAGCACGCGCTTGTCTACAGTGCCAGCGTTCCAAAAAGCATAAGCGCACACGAAGCCCAATTTCCTAGTTTGATCTACCAGATACCGGGTTTTCACACGTCCGCATATATTTGATTGGACACTTGCCGCCTTCCTGTGGCTACGTTTGCCTATTAACCTGTGTTGACCGATTCTCAAGATGGCCAGATGCCATCCCACTAAAGAATTGCTCATCCGAGGCTGTCGTGAACGCCTTCTTGGAACGTTGGGTGGCCAACTACGGATGCCCTACAACCATTACGACGGACCGCGGTTTGCATTTCGAGTGCTCAGCATTCGAAGCTTCGACGAACTTTCTTGGATGCCAACACATTCGAACAACGGCATACCATCCGCCCTCAAATGGTTTAATGGAACGGTTTCGTAGACAGCCTAAAGCATCACTTTGTGCCGCCAATAATGCGCCATGGAGTGAAGTCCTTCCCTTCGTACTTTTTGGGATCCGGAAAACATTGAAGGCTGATCTCCAATGCACCCCAGCAGAACTGGTCTATGGCTGCACCTTGCGTCTGCCTGGTGAATTTGTTTTACCCCCTATATTAACATCTTCTCTTCTTTCAACATTCGCTTCCACATTATCACAATATATGTTGCAAATCCACATCCACACGTGAACAAAATGGGCCGGTGTAAATGCACAAGGATTTTATCACCTGTTCACAAATACTCTTCCACTGCGACGATGCACGCAAGGTGATCCAACCTCCTTACTCGGACCTCTTCAAGGTGCATAGACGAACGCCAAAGCACTTCACGATTGACCATCATGTTCGCCATGGCACCGTTTCCGTCGATCGTTTGAAAATCGCTTATGTAGACGACAACACTGATCAAGCTCCCCCGCAACCATCCGTGGAAGCCCCCGTCCCTGCACCGTCCCCTCCGCCGGACACCTCTATACCACCTGCCCCGCGCTACACGCGATCAAGACTTCGCGTTCGTTTTCCACAACGCTATGCGGAGGTTGTTTGTTACACGCAATTTCCCCCCTCAGTAACCTTCTCATTTTAGAGGCCAAGAAAACGCAAAACGTAAAAAAACGACGATAAACATTTTGTACAGCAATACATGCGGCTCAACAAAGCTGGAAGGTTACATGATGAGCGTGTATATAGTTTTGCTCGCCAGGTACTTATTTTTTTCTAAATCACGCGCGGGGCACGGTGAGGGAGGGGCACACTACCATCTGTTATTGCAGCAACGGGGAAAGCCTACCTCCCACCTTTTTCTCCTTGCTTTTTTGTGAGTTGGGTAGCCAGCTCCGACAGCACCACCCTAGGGATGCAAGGACAAGTCCGGATATTGCAAGAAGACTGACCTCCCTTCATCGTTACCAACCTTCTTCAACGTGGCACACGTAGCTGCCCTTGAATACGCCTGTCCTCCAATTAAACCCTGGTAAATTAAGTGTTTCAAGCTCTATTTCCTTCTGTTTTCGTCGGGGGCTTTCAAGCCTGAAGCCTTCTAGTGGGGACCTCTGAAGAGACACTCTTGGTTTGCCACGTATTCCAACTGTCTTGCTATTTATTTTGACTGCTGACACTATTGACATTGTTTAATTGCATGTCCCATTTTCTCGTTTGTTCGACCGTCTAAGGTCGCATTGACAATAAAAATTCCCGGTCGCTAACCACTAGGTTGTCGTGCTTTGCTTCTGTTGTGCTTCGTTTACAGCTCGTTTTCCCAGTCTGCTTATTGTGGAGAATAGGCACGGTTCTAGATAGAAACGTTCTAGTCCTCTACAGTTTGAACCTGTCTATTAATCTGAGAATGCTATGATCTCTGATAGTGAGTCCAATACCGCTTCCCTCCAACATTCAACCTCTGGCATCCAACAGATTGCTTGCATAGTTCCGACGAGAACTTGTTTAAGGGTATTCTCGCTGCCCATTAAATGATGTATTGTTCTACATAGTGCCGAAGATTTCAAAACAATGTTGAAGAGAAGTTTTCAATTCAATTTCATTTTCAAATCTAGGACTTGATGAAGGCTTGCGCATGTTGACGTCCTGAAGTTTGACTGGTGTGATCCGGAAATTGACCGGACTGTGTTTTCTGTCGATGCTGATGCGTTCGGTAGTGGTCTACGGGTACGGTTGAAAGAAAGAGGTGACATATCCTGGTTGCTCTGAACAGCAAGAACAAATCATTTTTCGATTAGTGCAAAGTAGGAAAAAGGTTACTCCAACAGTTGTCTAGCTCTGTTTTGAATACATCTACGCTGGAGGCCTCCACGACCTTTGCAGTTAATTCGTCCCACGAGTTGACTACCCGGTTGGTGAAACAGTTAGATCGAACAGCCAATTGTGGTCTTGTTTTTTTGATCGTG
>JTDE01001067.1:62757-100786 GCA_014338405.1 Paragonimus skrjabini miyazakii
CTGATGCGTTCGGTAGTGGTCTACGGGTACGGTTGAAAGAAAGAGGTGACATATCCTGGTTGCTCTGAACAGCAAGAACAAATCATTTTTCGATTTGTACTAAGTGGGAAACAGGTTGTTCCAACATTTGTTTAGCTCCGTTTTAAATACATCTACGCTGGAGGCCTCCGCGATCTTTGCAGGTAATTTGTTCCAGGAGTCGACTACCCGGTTGGTGAAACAGTTAGATCGAACAGCCAATTGTGGTCTTGTTTTTTTGATCGTGAACCTATGATCTCTTAAATCTTGGTCCTGACGTATAATGAACAAACATACCAGAGGACTTGTGCCGGTGTGGTGGGTGATTTTGTACACTTCAATAAGGTCACCTCCTACCTGCCGGCGTTCAAGCGAGACTACGTTCAACGATCTTAATCGGTCTTGGTAGCTCAGACCCCTCATAACCCGTACCATACGTGTGGCGAGCTTCTGTACTTTTTCGAGTATAGCTATGTCCTGTTCTAGATACGATGACCAAGCCTGGGCACAATATTCCAGGTGGGGGTGAACTACGACCGAGTACAGTGGAATGAACACTGCCGGACAGGGGTTGGCGATCGCAGATTTTAGTCGGTATAACGCTCGCCGTGCTTTTGTTTCGGCTGCCGCACACTGAGCAGTTGGAGCAAACGTGCTAGTGACCTGAATACCTAAGTCTTTCGTTTGCAGTTTAGTTACGAGTTCGACTGTCCGTCCACGTGCATCCCATATATACCTGAGGATCGACTGAGAAGCATTAGCAAGGATTTGACTCTTGAGAACATTCGGTGGTAGATTCCACCTTAATGTTCATTCATAGATCTTCAGACCGTTCTTCTGGGGGGCGCCTGAGCCCGACGCATTTCCCACCAGCCTCATGTCACCTGCATACAGGTAACATGGACTAACCAGGTTGTCGGTCAAGTCATTCACGTACGCCAGGAAGACCAGAGGAGCGAGTTTTGACCTCTGATGTACTCCACTTAACGAAGCAACCTTTCTCTGAGAGTACTCATCTTGCTCTCACCCAACACGACCTACCAGCTAGGAGCGTCTGTATCCACCTACAGATTCTAAGGGGAAATTCCAGCGCCTCGTAGCCTCCAGCCACAAAGCCTGTGATTGACAGAGTCGGAGGCTATCTGGAAATCTAGGTGGCCCACGTCCACCACTGTCTTTCTATCCAGCTTCTCCGTGACAGTGTCTGAGAGCGTCAGCAGATCGATGAGACAAGATCTACCATTAAGAAATCCATGTTGAGGCGCTTTGAAGAATTTCTGCTCGTAGAGAAATCGACGGATCCTCTCACGTAACATGCGTTCAAAGATTTTGCTGGCGACACCAGGCAGGCCTACTGGTCTGTAATTTCCGACCTCTGACAGGTTGTCATCTATGAAGGTGAGAATTATAGTGGCTCGTTTCCAGTCCCTCACAACCAACCCTGTTTCTAGTGTGGGATTGAACAGTTGGGCAAAAGACGACGTCAGCAATTTGGCAAGAGGTTTCAGGATAGCCGGGTGGATATGGTCGGGTCCTGCGGACTTTGTACTGTTTAGTTGGAATATTGCTCGCTAAACTTCGTGGGGCGCAATACCCTGATCCACTATAGCGACGCCAACGGTGTTAGAGTGAAGCTCAGGTGCTTCATTGTCTGAGCAATAAACACAATGTAACTGTGCCACGAATGCGTCCACTATGCCCTTGTCAGTCGCTATAATCTCTCCGTTATAGGAAAGTGTGGTCCCAATTTCCTTTCTTAGAGAGGAGCTGGATTAAGCATAACCGTAAAACCCCTTGGGGTTCTTTTAATGTCACGTGCTAGGTTAAGCTCATAGATGAGACGAGCATTTCTTGCTACATTAACTGATTCGTTTCAATCTTTTAGTATATCATGAAGTTTCAAATCCTTTTTCCTGGATATATGCCTTCCAGGCTACATATTTGCGTTGGGAGGCTCTCTTGACCCTGGGGCGAAGCCATGGCTTCCAACCCCTTCCTCCGAATTGTATCTGAGGGACGTTACTATCTGTAAGAGCCCGGAGGATATCAGCGTAGTTTACCCACAAACTATCGACGTCCTCTACAGAAACTTTTGGGTCTCAGGTCATTCTACTGGCTTCCAATATCAGTTTACTGTGGTCGAGTCAGTGAAAAATGACACTTTTTGTGCCTGTTTTACCAATAGATAACACCGGAAGAAGAAATGAATCCTCATGTGATCTCCATTTGTCACAGCACGGTGGGATCATCCGAACTTACTAGTGCAAGAAACTGGACAACAACCGGCTTCCAGCATAAATTCATGTGATGCAAACTGGACAGAACTGACAATCGTAGAATACCCGTGAGACCCGCGAAGTTCAACACATGACCTTTTGAAGGTTGTAATATCTTCCCGCGCTGTTCGATGGTGTTTTTTGTGTCAGCATATTTGCTTGCCCCTCAGCCATGGTAGGAATGGAAAAGGTAAAATGTGTGATAATCGCACTATATGTTCAATGATAAGGTAGAAGACTGCGAATCTGACCAGGACTCCCACCCTAAATGTAAGTAGTCAATATTTCGGTCTCACCCAAGCTTGTGTTACCACTTTAACGACATGGTTTTATCTTTGTTATTCGTAAATTTTTCCACGTAGACAAACGTAAAAGCTTTCTTGCACGGATGGGTCAGCGAATTTCGCGTGCTTTCCACAGAAAGGCACATGTGAATACCTCTAAAGGAATCAAAAACAAAAAGTTAAGTCATTCTACGGGTGATCTGATCAAAGATACTCAACCCCCCAAAAAGCCGAGCAAAAAGTATACGAGTAACTCGCATGATGCCGGAACTTCTCTTAGGTGAGTAATGTTGTCAGATGTCTTCGTTTACTTGTTTTGAATTCACGAGTTGAGTATACCTTCTTCCAGGTGTTTTAGTGTGTATTCTTAGCTTGGATTTCTATGTCCTTTTTTTTGCGTCATTTCACCGAAAACGTTGACAATTTACGAGGCTGGGGTTAAAGTTTAAAACATCAGACAGACTTATGTCAGACTAATGCCACGTGATCTATACACAGATCACTACTGTAGTATTGTGAAGGTCGTTCAGTTTATCTGTTAATAAGGACGGGTATGATGGAACGGCTAGCTCACACACCGCATTCTGTACAACGACCTCTAGAAAAACTTACACTGGATTAAAAAACGAGTTTGTGATTTTGAAAAATCCTCATCATTACATTACTGATTTTTTGTTCATAATGGAGTGCCATACGTAATCCCAACAATTACGGCCACCTGAAGTGCCTGCAAGCTCACATAAGGGATATGGGATTTCCAACAAGCTTTTGTAGATGTCCCGTTTCAACCCGCAGACGTATAGCTAACCTGGTGCTGAGTGCGAGTAAATTAGTGATACGGGTATAGACCATTACGTTTTGGGAATTCCGTCTCTTTGTATGAACTTGCAGGTACCTCACCAATAGTTTGGAATTATAGTAAACTTAGTTTTGTTTGCTCTCATTCTAAAAGATCTCTACGGTTTAGCTTCTGAAGATCGACATTGAAAGCCTGTTGTTAGTTATTTGTCAAAGCATATTCAGAAATGTTTTAGAGTGCAAAATTATCAGCATGTGGTCTAACTCTACCTTTAATGGAGTATCTGACCACCAAAAATATGTGTGTAAAGTAATCCAATGAATAAGAGATCGCATCTCTGCTAAGACTTTGTGCAAAAGGTAGCTCTATGTGAACTGGCTGAGAGCTCAAAGCAAGCCTACTTTCTTTAGGTTTTATTTTTGTTTTCCCTCAACACATCAGAATGACTCGAGAAGTTAAAAATATATCCGATTTTGTTAAGAACACTTAATAGTATCGTCCTTTTATAATAAATGAATTGTTGGGTTTGTCCTGCGTGCGAATAAAAATCCAACAGGTTAGTCCTGCAGCAAACACGTGCAGCCATTCATCGTCATAGTGAGTTGCTGTGGTATTTGTTATGAGTCTATGATCATTGTCATCTTTTTCCCATAAATGGCAGAAATATCAAGGTGCCATGTACTAGCGGTATTGAACGCAAGGGAGTAACCAGACGAAAATGAGGTTGTTTGCTGAACTATCGAGTCTGTCAAATGTTGTGTTTTTCTTGATCTTCTCGGGTGTTATTTTCAGTGTACATGCATCCAATGTAAGCTGTCGTATCACACTGTATACCGGTTTGGAACAGAATGCTTTTAAAAAACGTAAAGCGTTTGACGAGTGAGACGATTACACTTTCATTCTGTGCACTTTAAGTGTTCTTCTATAGCGCTTTATTCTTCTCTTGCAGAACCCCTTAATTACCTCCTCGAACCAAATTTTAATGACTTGCGTTCATCCTTATTTTACTCTAATTTTCGGTGATTCTTTGTTTATATTCAAATCGACTTTTCTTCCCTCACGTGTACACATTATTTGCGTTGATAACAGTTAATGAGTTAGCAACGCCTACGCGGTTCAACCTTTCAGTGTCACATGGGTTAGTTATTTTCAGTCTGCAGGCTGTTAAAAACCTTTCTCGCTACCATCCGTTACTTTTTTTGTCAATCATCTGAGACGGATATTGTGGTTATGGAGGGAGACAGGCATGTCCGGTTAATTGATTGTTGTTAAAGGATTCTTGAGAACTTAGTTTGCCTTCGACAGTTTTCGTTCGAACCAGTTTGTCAAGCATCAGTTTGTGTGTTCTGGCCATCATCGCTAGTGCGGACTTTTGTTATTCAACTTCACCACCACCTGGTTTCTTTCTTTTCGGTCACAGTCGGGTGTTCAAGTTGACCATCTGGCAATTGCCTGCAGATGACGGTCTTATGTATGGAATAACCATCCGTGTTAAACGACATGTCCTTACTCTGACCACGCGTTGTTTGTGCTATGGTTTCTACGCACTTCGACGGTGCTTCACAGTGTAAGGTCAACTGCCCACAGTTAAACAGGCTGCTCGACACAGGTGCCCTAGCCCTCTCGTATTCTGAATCTGCTAGTAAGTTAGCATCTACACGATTGGCTTAGGCCAGCGTCAGACACGTATACCGGAAGCCTCTTCTATTGTGGGTTGATTCATTGTGCTGTGGACGTTTCCTGAAAACCCGTAAGACACGTTTGTTAATGTCGGTCGAGTATGAGTATAACTGAGCGTGTTACTCTATAAGGCACAATCTCGTAATGTGCTTAGGAAACGGTTTCGAAATTTGGTGGTCAGATAATACAATTGAAGTTCGAATGGCTGGTGTATTCGGATGTATTCCAAGATGCTTATTGGTTTTATGCGGACCATCATACTCATTTTCGGACATGAGCTGTTCTGTAGTGGCATGACTGGGGCTGCCATTGATTCTGCTAATAGTCAACGAAGTTGTGGCGTAATACGTAAGTACAACTTTGTAAGGCGGAACAGAAAAATCCTTTTTACAGTCCCACCGAATTCATATACCGTCAATTGTGCGAACATCTGTTTTTGGTTATTCTTGTCGGGCTTGTTACAATTATATGGAGTACGTGTGATTCATATGTAGGAAAAAGAACAAGTCAAGTAGATCATAAAACTTCACAGAAGCTGGACGGCTCACTAAAGGAAGGCGAGAGTGTTGATGAATGCGTTAGTGTCACACGTGCCTGCCATCAGACATGTTAGGCGGCGTTAAGTGGCTCACGCTTGCCTAGGTTTCAAGTGACTGTGGAGTAGTTGGCTAAGGGAGGTGGAGGGCTTGTTCGAGCTGTTTTTGGGCATACAGACAGGAGTGGTAGATTCTGAAGGCAGTGGTATCGGCCATTAATAACAATCACTCCAAAGTAGGCCTGAAGAACCTTGTAAATCATTCGGAAAGCTTCGTCCGGCTCTACTTGATGGACAATGCCAGTTAATTTGAAACCAATCGCACTGGAAATAGGCCTTCTAGAATTGTTACTAAGCCATTTCCGATAACCGCTTTGTGGTTCTCTTAACAACAGATGATAGAGTAAATACAAAAAGACAAAGAAAACCTTGGCAAAGTATCTCTTAGGTGTGACACCAGTACCGGGCAGGTATCAGACAATGAGATAACGTGTGCCGCAGGATAGGCATTCTCATCTGCATTGCAAACTCGGCGGTTGATAATTTCACTTGAAACCTCACCCTTGTATGATATAGTGATAAAAGTAGGCTTCTTGTCCACTATCTGAACGATTTCATGCTTCGCTTTTGATTGTATTTTTCTATCCAGCGATGGTTGGGGATGTCAGCTTGGGCATAGCACGTCCCGAACGTGCTGGAGTTCATCTTGTAGAATATATAGCAGCAAATCATGTTCCGCTGTACCTCGGCGGAACAGATGAGAAGGTGCACGTATTGGCAAGTCTAAGTATTTTTACTATGGATTGATCTTTGTACTGATCTGTCCATTCCGCGAAGCTTGGAAGCATTTTGAAATGATAATCGATTGTATGTCTCCATTCCAACGGTGAGTACAATATAGGAATGCGCACGATTGAAGCCAGCTGGTGGAGTCAGGGTATCACTGTTATCGCTTATCAGACATAAGATGAAATCTACGTGGCGCCTACAGGTACTTTGTCAACATAATCGGTTTTATCTAGTAGAGTAATATCGGATCCTTTATCCAATCTTGCCAATAGAATGTTCGTGTTAGTTTACGGCCCCACTATAACATTTGAGTTATCCCGCTCTAGTAGGCACTAATTAAATACCTTGCCATTCTCATATTTACACGTATTCGTTAGAGTAGATTTGCAGTGTTCCGCGTTAAGTTCTGAAGATGGACCGATTCCACCCAGTTGTTGATGTAGGCTTTCAAACTGAACTGCAAAGTCAAGTCGGTCACATATAGATCTTGGACAGCGATATTTTGGGTCTAACGATAACACTTCTAGCATAGTTCGACTCCAAGTGACAAACGAGTAGTTGTGAACGCACCGTTCGGGATCGTTGGAAACTGAGCTTACAGCTTGACGGAATCCAATCCACTAATCAAATTAATTATCTTCTTTACCACTTGCCTTTGTACTTCCGACACCTTCATCTCCATTTTTGCGACTGATTCTAAAACGTTCAAACTTTTGCGAGATATGGGTTTCTTTCGTTCCTTGGATGACATTGAAGGGACTTGACAGCAGATAATCTGTTACATCAATGTAAAACACCACCAAAATTTCAGAAATTCTCTATTATCAATATACTCGTTGAGGAATCTTACAGTGTTGTCCACTTTTACGATTTCGGTGCCACGCTTCACCAACTGGTTAAGTTGTTTCGTCAGCGTTAGATCCTTGGGCTTTTTAAATCATTTCCACATCCATAGAAGGAGAAGAAAATGAGACGCCCCTGTATTATGCCCTTTGTATTGATGATAAGTTGTCCATAAATGCACAGCCTGCGCTCTGCGTGGACACGCATTGACCTCAACAAATTGACATTCTTCACTAGGACAGATCTGCGATGGAGGCGGTTCTGGAGAGCGAGTTCGGCAATCTACTCAGTAGGTCGTTAGGCTCAGAAATGTCACTACCGTTGGTTGGGAAGAGAATACTTGACGCTCCATTGTTGACTTTGTCGGAAATCTGCTTATTATCCTTTTATCCGGGCCCATTCGTGGTTCAGGGAAACTATGGCCACAATGGATTCAATGGGAACTAGGTTACCTCCTCCGTAATGTTCTGACACCTCTTTTGAAGACGGAAATGACTGTTGGTAAATGCCAGTCACGAAACACCTCTTCAATCTCTCATGGAGAGCTGAAAAGTAGCCAACTCGTTATTTGATTTCTAACCTCTATCTCTAAAACGAGCTGGAGAAAAGTTCCGGGCGGTCTTTAAGCACACTTTTTGTTAGTTTGAATTTCGGTCTACGATGTCCCTTGTCCTATTCATGATCGAAAGGGATTAGTCGGCATTGTTTCCTATTTTTTGCTGAATTTACCCTACTCCATATCTCCTATATCTGCGGTGCTCTTTTGAAATGGACTTCTTCGTGAGAGATTCTCACAGAGGTTGAGAATTCTGCTCAGTGTTCCTCCGGATCACTCCATAGTCGAGACCCGGGTGGTTTGCCTGTCAGTGCCGTTTGATAGGTGTTTCGTTCATCACCGTCACTCACTTTCTACGTGAATGCTTTGTGCTTACGAGCACGTTATCTCTGAACGAACGGTTAAACAAAGGTGATTACTCCAAAATAGACGACAGTCTAAAGTGAAGTGTGGTCGCCGATAACTTATGTTGTTGAGTTGCGGAGTTCCCTGTTCAGGGTTGAATCGAAAACTGGATCGAATAGTTTGTAATGGTCCAAACTGGTAACTTTCTGGCTTTCAGCCATCACTTCTATTCACTGGCTAGCTTAGGGATGTGTAAAATCTCTTCTGGAGTCCATGTTGATTGTTGAGCATTGTTGTAAGCCAGGGACAGATTCCCTCGTAACTGGTCATCAGTCTAGGCCTCTACGCTCTGAGAAGCCGTTGACGGTAATACGGTCGACCCGTATTTATGGAGCTTATTGTGTTCATTACCGTTAAGTATGGGTGAAAATGTGTGTGTCCTCAACACATTGGTTAGGTTAGCTTCGCATACGAACCAGCTGAATAATTCTCGCAGTGTTACTGCGTTAGTGTCGTCGGAGAGGTAAAATCTGGGCATGCGAATGTATTATCTTGAAGTATCGCTAGCTTCCGGAAAAACCGAGTGTGAAAGTGATCGTTTATGGGTATCCTTAGTGTTGCTCATAGAGTAGCGCGTTATATCATAGGATTTGGCAAAACATTACTTTAAAATGTTGGCTACCAAGTGCTTTTCCTACCTAAAGTACTGCTTTCTCCTCGGTTGAAATCACTCTGGTTATTCTACAAACTAACAGGCATCCACTAAAAGCACAGATGTGGTTGAAAAGGGGTTCTTCAAGTAGTTCGTCTCAGTGACCATCATCAAGGTGGTAGCTATCTGAGCGATGTGCTGCATAAATTGCTTTGGTGTCTCGTCGGTGGTGGCATAGAACTTCTTCTCGAAATGTAATCTTAGACAAACTGCACCAGCGATTATGTCTTTCTGGGTCGGAGCTCGTGGATAACCCAAAATTCGTTAGATTTTTCGGCGATTGAGTTAATGTGATGTAGGCTGTGAGTTACACCCTTTCAATGCAACGTACTCCTTTTGGGTTGACAGGGCCCCGAAACACTCAACGTTTGGCGGGGATGTTTTATTCTGTTCTGAAGTTGTACTACAGTAGGCGGTAGTTTTACAGAGGGGGTTCCTTTAAGTATCACTAAATCTTAGCTGGTAATTACAAGCCCGACGCATCTCTAGTGATAGCATAACATCCGTCTCACACCGAGGAGCAGGTTGGGTAACGCCATTACTCGCGCTTTTACTCTGCGGTTCCGAAACTTGTTTGCTCTGCGTCGAATATATTCGTAGGTTGTCCGTTTTTGACAGTCGTTGTCCACGGAGTACCGTCGGCGTATGGCGGTAGCACAGTGAGCAGTGGTTCGATATCATGTTTCCTCTTACATGAAGCAGTTTCGCTGCACTGGTTACGATTTATAAACAATACCTTACGCATGCCAACCGAGTGCCTGTCATATCCCACTGTCTGAGTTCTCTGAGAGTGGCTACGGAGCAGTGAGCTACACGCTGCGTGTCATAAATGAAAAGTAGGCACATTCAACAGTGATGAAAATAAAATGTAACCTCAATAATTCGAAGAGGTAATTAGGTCTAGAATTCCACCGCGCACAGCAAGGGTGTTTCCACCGGGTCCAGTCTTGTTTGTTTCTCCAGGAGGTTGGCGAGTCCATGATGGAGACATATAGTCCCGAAAATAAGCTGAATTGGATACTGGTTCCCGTTATCCTTCAACCCCTAAAATTAAATCCGCAGAAAATAAATGAGCGGAGAAATAACAAACAGACTCGTTACTCTCAAGAAAAACTGATTTTCGTTTTAATTTTTCCAGATGCCGACTGTACCTATGTGTGTAGACAAAATAAAACGCACGAAAAGCGATAAAAGTAAAAAACAGAATAACTTACAAGCACTGCAGGCCACCCCCTAACTATAGGTTGGAATTTGAAGAAATTGACATGAAGTGTGAAGATCACTGCCGATTGACTGGGACTCAAAAACTATCCGGTTTTGCTGACTAGAAACACTGAAGTATATGGTGGTAAGTTTGGGTCTGACGCAAGCTTGTTATGTTTGCTTTTCCCGCCTTCCCGCATATCTTCAGAAAAATAACAAACCGTCAAAAGAATACAACAAGAAATGTGAGGATCGCTTGTCGTTTGAAATTGAGAAGGTTTTCCTAATTGTTTTGTGCCTTTTCTGCGCACTTCTGTTTTTGTGTTTCTCTTTCCTTCCATCAACTGTGACTGTTTCATCGTCCCGAATTGACACTCTATCTCTCCATATACTGTTTATTCTGAGGAGCTACGTACACATCTTCATTCAAAGGAAGAACAAACGGTGACACCAAAATTAAGCAACAGATATGTAATGAGATGAATGTGAAAACAAACTGTCTGTCAAATATGGGGCGCTGTACAGTTAGCAACATTGGGCAGCTGACGAGTCCTCTCACAATAGTAGCAATCGTTATTAGTTCAATCATCAAATGAAGTTACTTGTGCGGTATGTGACAAACGGATTTAGGAAAAAAGGAAAAATACAAAAAATAATGAAAATATAGAATAAGCGACTAGTCTCACAAAATCAAAAGATCTTCAGAGCACAGGGGTGCTATCCCGGTGCTCACGCATCGGGACAGAACAATGTCCTTCTTGATTAGAAAATTGTTAGAGAAGTGGCAACAATTAACACCAGGTTCCCTCCATAAATGTGTCGTAATTTTTTAGAGATCCTAGAACAATCAGTAGACAAATCCGTGACTGTGTAGGAGGGCAACCTCAGTCGAAGAATAGCGCTACATCAAGAGAGAAATGTAATACCGCGAAAAGAGATTATCACTGGTGAATGAGGAACATAGTTCGCATCGCAGTCCACGTATGGAGGACCGATTGAATGGCGACATTATGAGAATCGGTTCTGTACTTCGCAATCTTGTCCATCCAGGCAAGTTGGCTTTGGTAGTCATCCACTATACTGACATTAAGCACCACAGCAACGCCATCACGAACCGCGATTACATCGGGATTGGTGAACGAGCTCGCCGTTGGTACTCGCAACTCCTCGAAGACTGTATAGCCCAAGTTGTGTAGTTTACGGTCATGCGTTTGTGTCGAGCACAACGCACATCATGGGTGATCCAGTATGATTGCAGAATATGGCTGAGGCTTTCTGGTTGACCGCATTTATCACGGCAAAGAACTGAGGGGTCACTTCGGCCACCTCGTGAATTTCGGACTTTAGTCCACAACAGACTACACCTGAGCTGGATAGCACGAATAAAGATTCTGGGGAAGATGCGATCTGGGTTAAGCAGCCAGCGATTCGAAATTGGAGAGCGTGACACTTCCTGAAGACCACGACCATCAAGCGAATGGTAGAGTTTATCCATTCATGCCACATGGGCTTCCTCTTTGTTTGTCACCACTACACCCTGAACGCGTACTGGGATGTTCATTTCCCTCAAGATAGGGCCAAACGAATTATCTTTGACCACATTCCGCAGAACTGGACATTGCTTGGAGAGAAGTCTCTCCACTCGAGATTTACGCGAGATTGGAGTAGTTGCAGACAAACTCGGGATGTCCAAACCGCCCAAACGAATTGAGGCATGGATGTAACTGATTGGTGTGTCTTTAGGAAGGCGGAGCCACTGCCGAACAAACCGGCGAATCGTACAGTCCATAGCTTTGAGCGTGTTACGGTAGACTCGGCTCAACATTAACGAGTGACTCATCTTCGGGATCAGATGTTGTCTCAGGAGTTCAAGACGTTGGTGTGGCTTCAGTGGCGCTTTGGTGGTTTCATTCAGCGTCGTACGAAGTTGCAGACGGTAATTAGTGAATGTTTTTCCTTTTCAGGTAAACAGGATACCGAAATAAGTCACCGTGTCAGAGGCGCTTGGGGAATGGATAATGTCCGGGCCGGTATGAATAGACTCCTTAGAGATGACTTTTACCTTGTGTTTACGGTCACTGTGGATGACCATGAGCTTAATTTTACGCGTGTTGATCTTTAGCCCGGATAGTTTCAGAGCATATCGGCGACTGCAATCTTCTCGGAAAGACGCGTCGGATTCTCAGGCAGGAAGATCAGAACGTCGGCGTTAGTGAAGCTACTAACCTGTGTATCGTGGAACTGGTAGCCAAGTTCCGGTCGAGATAGAGGCAGCAACTCATCTATTGTCATGATGAATAGAAGCTGGGACAGTGGGTCACCCTGACAAACACCACGATGAGACCGGAGAACGGCGCCATTGAGCGTGGCGGAAGCATTCCGATATGAGTCGGCAGTGTAATGCGTTAGAGATAGAGGGGCACAGAAGCTCGGACCGATCTGATGATCTAATCCTGTGAGATAGAATCTAACGTTTTGGACACGTCGATAAAAGCCGCACACAGACTGGAAGTCATGGCGCATGATTTCCGGAGCAGCGCATGAAGGAGTGAGGTCGCCTCGAGACAACTGTCACAGTGCAGGAATGCAAACTGAAGAGCAGGTAGTTGCAGGTGCGTATTTCAAAGATCGGCCAATATCTTGGTGACTGATGTATCAATGTTGAAGATACGGCTCGGTGGGAGATGAAAGATTGTTCACTTTGGGTACAAGCATGATGCAG
The DNA here is from genome assembly GCA_014338405.1 of Paragonimus skrjabini miyazakii. NCBI lineage: Eukaryota > Metazoa > Platyhelminthes > Trematoda > Plagiorchiida > Troglotrematidae > Paragonimus > Paragonimus skrjabini miyazakii. Next base: position 75,520 of record JTDE01001067.1, read on the forward strand.
GAGTGGTGTACGTGGATTGGACAACCTTGGGTTAGCAGGAAGAGGTTGTAGTATCCGGTTAAGGCATCAGCTTCCATGCGCTTGAAATGTTCCGGCAACAATTTGTGCAAATCTGGAGCGGTGTTTTTCGTGTTCTTCAAGGTGTGTGGTACTTCTTCTTCAGTGGTCGGGTCGATCAGAGATCGGCTCGGGGGCAGAATCGTGTGAGATGGTCGCTCATCAACATGCGACTGAGCCGATAATTTCCTGAACCAATATTCGTTGGAACTATCCGGGAGGCGGCGGTTCATGTTGTAGGCAGTTCTCCAGTGGCCAGAAAACACTGCAAACGCAGCGTTTTTTTACGCTGGTGGTTCAGCGGTTGAGTCGCTTCCTGGTCGCGCGGGTTCTTATGTTAACACGACCACGTTGTCGAGTGACTAGTCGCCAGGTGTACGGAAAAGCTGGTGAGACCTTCATACTCAGCAGCGACTCAGCTTGTACCGTTGTGAAACTGATTACCTGAAGACCGCGGGTAATAGCTAGTAATTCATCACTGTGTAGGAAAGCCTCGCTATTGGACTCCAGTTGGGTATTCGCTGTTTGGATCAAACAGTTGAACTACTTGGAGTGAGCAGCAGCTTGTGACCCAATATCCGTTGTCTTGTTGGTCTGTGAGACGGTGGTTGGGTCGACAATGGTGACAGTATTCCTCTGCCAATTCAGCGCATACAGACGCGTCCGAATACTCTGCATTGTACGACCTAGGAAATGTGACAGGAGCCGATGATGAAAATCGCATCGAGTAGGGCACCACGGAGCAAGTGCATCAGCACATCTGACAAGAGAAGCCGATTCTTGCCGAGACTGTGGATCTGGCGGTTTTCATGAACAAAAGTATGTCACGGTTACGTTCGACGAGACGTGTATGTCTTCTATATTGACAGATCAATTTTGGTGGGAAAGCTGCGGTCACAGTTGGCGTAGTCAAAGTTTGTGACAGACTGGGTGTCCACTTACTGCTCTGGACCATTTCTGCGTCGATGCACACGAATATGCGCAGACAAGCCAGCGTTCGATTAACAAATCTGGCCACATTTTACACAGGTGTACCCTGCTCGCTCATCATATGTACTGGTGGTTGCCTGCACAGAGGTGCTGGTGGTAGTTTCATTGTCTTGATCGAATGTAACCAGTATATTGAAACCAGGTAGAGTATTTAGCTCTATCTGGAGTTACTGAACACTTAGCCAGTCAAGGTTTTCACCGAGACTGCCTGGTTGACACCGTGAGGAGGTGGTTCAGCGCGCCGACTACTACTACTACTAATAGTAATAATAATAATGGTATCAGTACTGTTACTTTTCTTATTGTAGCCTGTCAATACTGTATTGAAAGTTCAAGGGTTGATTAACCTGCAGATTAAGTTCATTAATTAATTGGAAGTTTTATAGTCACTGCTGGCTTGTTGCATAACAATTTGTTGGTTCACTTGCAAGTATCTTTCATAGAACATTTTACGCTTCATCAAAACTTTGAGTACGTAGTTTTCACTATTCTGAGCTCTGAATACATTACATATTTGATTATACTTCAGAAAGAGCGCGATCACTTATGAACCATAAAGTTCCTCTCTCGTTTTTAGTTAGTTTTACCTTTTGTTCAGCGTTTTTTTGAGTCAGTTTTACGTCGGTTAACTCAGGTCAGCCAAAAAGCATTCAGCTTAGGTATCACACTTGCTTTGCCCGGACGTTAAGTTGGTATCGAAAAGATTTAGTTCAAGAGACGATTGTGGAAGTAACCGAAGTTGTGTTGTACTTCGAACGTAGATGGTGCTCTCTTAAGCATCATGTTATGGTGAAAACGGAATGTCGTGCTCGTGAGTTCAACACTTGTCTTGATGCTTTAGTCCATAATTTGGCGCCATCGTGATCCCAACTCCCTATTGCATACCTGCAGTTTTATTTTTTTTATATGAAGACAACAAATTTAGGCCGGTCTCTTTCAGGGCTTCGTTCGGATCGGTACTGCCCGTCAAAGATATCCTCTGATTTAAACATGACGGGCAGCCGCCACTAAGATGATCCATTTCTTTCCTTCTAGCAATGTTTTTCTGTCATAACTTCGTGCCCATTAAGATGTGTCTTCCTACGTTAGTCATGTAATATTGGATTGCGTCTGTGTAATTTTCTGCGTTACAGTTCAGTACGGTATTTAAAAAGTTAATCCCTTTGGGTGATTACAGTTTTTCACGGTCAGTCGCACACATCTGCGACTGGCTGGACGGGTTGTCGTTTCAGTTATCAGCGTTGGGTACGCGTCGGCTAAAAAACTGATGGGACAGGCTCTGTGTGTGTTTCGAGCAACTAAATCAAACTGACAGATCACCAAAGCTCTTCAACATTCACTGCTTGAATGATGTCACTGTACCATGATACTGCGAACATTGAATGTGAATGTAAGCAGTCTTCATCTCGGATCAGCACTTATGACAATCAGCAATATACCAGCAAAGTGAATTAGTTTCTGTCAACTGGTCTACATCATCTGTGACACAAAATGGCATAATTTCTCACAATGATTGTATGCAATATTGTGATTGACTTTAAGCAAGGAACATGTCGACAGCTTCGTTCATTGGTGATTTCACTTCAAAGAGAAAACTGATTTTTTGCAAAGCGGTTGTATCTAGAAGTTTTGTATGAATGTCAATGTGATTTACAGTGGGATTTGTTTTGGACACTTTCATCTGGTAAGTTCCCGATAATAGTCCCCAACGAAATACTGATCGGTCAGGAATGTTTGAGATTTCGAAGAAAAGAATGCATTTGATTGAATTTTGAAGTGGTTCAGATAACTACATTCAAAGGTTCCCATTTCAACGTTCGTCTTATATCATTGTTTATATAGGTTTCGTTTGTATTTGGTTTATCTTGCGGCTAACATTTCTGGGCAGGCGATATTTTGGTACGATCTAATTCTGAGGTATTTGTTCTATTTTTTCTGAAAGTATAAAAAGTCTCAACAGTTCTCTCTCCTAATTCTGCATCTTGTGCGTCCTGGTTTCTAATCTGTTCAGTGGTAATTTTAACTAGACACGTTTTTTTTGCACCGTTTCCGAAGCAAACCCAACCTGTTTGACATCTTTTTGATTTTCCTTACTTCACTGAGTCGATGAACTTGGGTTATTGATCACAGATTTTGCTAGTCATTTTTTAAAAATCATCCACAACAACACTACTTACATATTGGCATAAATTTTCTGTTGGCATCTGTGACTGAGAATCGTCTTGAAGGTGTCATTTAAACCATGCGGCTAAAGATGACTCGATGACTCAATATGGACAAAAAATCTTTCATTAGAGTCCAAGTCATTTTGGTTGTCCACGTTTAAATTTACGTGACCTGATAGTGTTTGGATTGCGTATAGTCTGTGTTTTTGCACAACAACATATTGGTCAAGATTAGCTCAATCTATGCAATGTAGTATTACACATTGTTATTGATGGTTTGAATCTGCCGTACTGACGCTGAAGACATTGCAGTTTGTATGGGGTCGATCTACTTGTTTGGACTATGGCTACCACTTGGTGTGTACAGGAATTGTGGCTTGTTCATAGCGACTCCGAGCATCGAATAAAACACGAGGTACCCCGGCGTATGATTTCTACCTCGATTATCACAACACTGGACTCAAATTGACCGTACGTCTCTTTTGGCAGTAAAAAAAACAGTGATTACGGGAGAAACTGCACGAATAGGCTAAACATGAATTACCCTACTGAAATTATCGCGTTTATTTAAACATGCCAAATTCAGATCATGTCTCACCTGCCAGAACAACCGTATTGTGAAACCAAACCGTTTCTAAACACCGGTGGACGAGTGAATCTATTTATCATCACCTCGGTGAAGCAGGAGATGCGTTCGTTTCCTTGTATTCATTTCCTCGTGAACATCTGTTCTGCGTTCAATTTCAAGCAAAAAATTGTCAAGTTGGGATGTTTTGTTTCGTTCTGATGTGATCACCATTACGCCGGCAATCCTCCAAGGTGCAAGCAAACGCTTTGGATTGTTCATCAATTTGGGCTGCAGATGATGGATTACGAGTCTCAATATGGCGCCACCATAATTGCATGCGGATGTACAAGTTGCGTGACTGTGACGGAACGGTCTTGACCTCTCTTACTTGCAGGCAATAGTGACGTTGTAATACACGCCACTCAGCAACGTAATTTCTTCTGCAAGTTATAACGCTTGGACAGTATGTCTTTCTCGTCGTTGATGTAATTTTAATAAAAACTGTTGGTCATTGTAGAGTACCGGAGTCATTTCTCATCACTAGACAATTTGTGGTCAGTTGTTTTTAGACTTCACAAGACGTAATTCTGCATGAAAAATACCCGCGATGGAATTTCGCGACGTCGTGACAAAATCTACCTTTTTTGGGTATCTAATCCTTAGGTATCCAAACATGTTTGCAAGTCGATCTTTAATACTCTACCGATGTTTGTGAGGAAACCCTTGTTGAGGGACATTTGCATTTACCAGTGCTCAACATTTGAACTCGCGTTTACTGATCCTGAACACCGAGTACCGGCCTGGCAAAGCTCAGTGTTACCCGACTCGAACACTGACGCAGGATGAAGCAAAGAAAGATAGAACAGATCGATACGATTATTTACATCCGTATCATTTTCCACGTCGTTGCAAAACTGGCTCTTAGGAGGTCGATGTGGTTAGCAGTGTGATACTTCATCTGAAGGGAGATATGGTTACTAACCTGGATGAATCGTTGCCAACTTTTCTGTGGATTATGACAATGTATTAGTTGGTTGGCTTACCAAATCTCTATGGGGTATTTAGCCAGGGAAATGACTGATATCGTGCTCCCCGCCTTTTCTTATCATACTCATCAGAAAACCCCGTAAAATGCAGTGTAAAATGTTAAAACATTCTTAGGATCATTGCGGTGTTCAAACCACTCTCAGACCTTATGTACTTCCTATCTAGACGAATTAACAAACAGCACATTCTTGAGAACCGGACGATTTTTCCCTTTTACTTCAATGCATATGTTCTTAGAGCTATCCCCTTCGGTTGGTGTCTTCTAATCTCAAACTTGCTTGCTGCGCAGTCGACCCTCAATTTTGACACTCTTGCTAAAAACGTCGTACCGACTAAAACCGGCCAGATTCCTCAAACTCACTTCTTACACATTTGGTGGTGCGTTGACTACCAAGAGTTGTATTTGCCACCGACGTGGGGTTTGTCTTTTCTTGTTCACAATTGGTATTCGCCTGTTACTTGAGCACACCTCCTCGTTTGTTGATTATCTGGTTAACTGACCACTCGGCAACATTTGATGACGTTAAAGCTGAGGGATTGCATATACCTTCCTTATGCCAAATCCTGTTGTATATAATGGAATTCGAGGAACCTTGATGCAAGCATCGACGGGCTTTGTATTCAGGTTGGTTCTGCAGGCTGAAGGTACTACTGTAAAACTGTTTTTCTTTCCACCGCCAAAGCTTGCTCTTATTGAAAAAGATATGAAGTGTGTAGACGGGTTTATTTCGTTGTAACCCTGTTCCCTTCTGGTAGTAGTATTTATAACCTAATATCACAGAGTATGCCTGGCTTTCGCGCACAACAGTTGCCTCTGTGGATTAAGAACCAGCTCTGCTTGATGGCATTTGGTTTAGGCTGTGTTCTACATAGTTAAGCTTTATTGTGAAAGTGTCTATAATTGTTCAGCACATTGTTTGCTGGATTAGATTGTGAGCTGTACGCATTAGAGAAATTTGTTAACAAGCTTGCAGTTGTAACCGTGTCACTATTTATCTTCCTAACCTCTCAACAATCATTTTCCCTTGTAGTCCGCGTGTTTTACCGGTTCGACCCTCGTCCATTCCAGATATAGAACGACCTTCCTGAAGATCAGTTGAAGTGTAGTTTCAACAGACATCGAACTAAAGGATCGTAGTAGTGTTTTGAAACAAACCGTATAATTCCGTCATTGTTTGAAAATGCGTTAGACAGTTAACTCTAGCCTAGTCTGGGACCGACGACAGCAACCGAGAGTATAAAGGAAAGGAACACGAGGTGGACTTCAGCCTACTCGGCGGCACACAGAGGCGCGCCATTCAAAAAGTGCGTGGAAAGTTCGAGTGTGTTAAATAACATTAGAAGTGCAGGCGAAAGGATCTTGGAGTTTGGAATAGTAGATGAGCCGTTAGGAACGGGGCAAGCATTTGCTGCAATTACTTGCACTACTGTAGAAAGTGGCACTTGGTTCGTGTCAGATCTTCTGTAGCATTCGTATACGGAATCATGCATACAGAGTGGACAAGCGAGAAAACACTGTTGCAGTCGAGTTCTTTTGAGAATCCACACGATCATTAGTCACTACAGATCCAGCCATGATTCGCGTATGGTTTACCTCTAGCATATGTACTGACATCCAGAGTGATCAATGCTTGGCGTATCTACTTGAGTGTTTTTTCCAACTGGATATCTCGTTGTCCCTGTTGCCGATTAAGGGGTCGGATACGCATCTTCATTTGGATTACGCATCAGTTTGTAACTGAAATATAGTGCTCATTGGGCTGACTTACTGGCATAAGTACACAACTGTGATTTATCAGGACTGTTTTGTGTAAGATTTTTCAATATTTCGTGAATGAACGTGACAAGAATTTAAATATACGTAAGGAGCACTGAATGAACAACACTGCACATTGGTATTGGATTTTAGGTCTGCTGTTCCGGCTTTCTCAAACCCCTTTGCTTGTCAAATCCACCCATATTTAATCGAAGTCGCACGGCTAATTTGTTCCGTGACCCACATGAAGAACATACATAATGCATCGAACAGAGTAGCACGTTGAACTAAACAGCTAGCCTAAATTAAGAATATTGTTTTTGTCGTTACTTTTGGACAAGGATTGATGGCTTATGCCTCTTGTCAGTACAGTAGGACATCTGAGGATTGGTTATGTTTGCCTGTGTTGCAATTTCGACGCAAATCCAGCTTCTTATTTTTGTTGTATGTCTAATATATGTGAACTTCTAACCTTTGGTGGGTTTATTAGCTCAGCTCTTATCAGCGTGTTGAAACCGCATCGTTTTCCAATATTTTACATTACATACGGATGAGTATGATCCTGCACAGTGTACCTCTGTATCTTTTGTGTTCTTTCACGCACATTTACTTTTGCCAGTATCTCATCGGACCATAATTATACTCTGTTACACGTGACCTTAGGAAGTATTTTACCCTCAGTATTTTAGATGCATCCATTGCTACTTCACCTACAAACGTGAATTATCCGTTTATTTAATTCAGAGGACAATACTATCTGTGGTTTTTACTTGACTTTGTCCAGGCTTCCTATTTTTAACTTCTATGCATACCTTTGTTTCTTGTAATGTTGTTGAGGGTGGGTTTGTAACAATAACAATGACCTACAAGTCGACTGTTCACCATTCCTATCCTGGTCGCTTCAAATGTGTCACTCGTGACCGGAAAATTCTCACCGTTTGCAGCTCACACGTTATCGGTGGTTCCCTGTTTCAGCCTGTTCCGTTTTCTCTCCTGTACAGTTCACCACCGATCATTCCATATCTGGATAACAGTTAGTGAATCGTGGGTGGTGTGAATCACCGTGATTTCCTTGGCACAGTTTATGTTGGTTGTGGTCTCTCGATTGTAGATTCAGTGTGCCTTTTTTCTGAATCGTTTGTGGACGTGTATGTTAGGACACGACATACTAAGTGATGTTTAACTATCTGCTACAACTATCGTTGCTCTTGATCAACTTGCAGCAGCCTTTAGGGGTAGTTGAGAGCTCATTCCGAATATTTTTTTAATCTGGCTTCGTAGCTCACCTGACAACCTCCAACACATTTCCACGCATAACTCTATGTGCGCAGAATGCTGTGGAAACGTGTATCCTGTTTGAATACTTTCTTGCGATCATCTTCTGTGTTTCTTTTCCACAATCAGCTTGAAATTGCTAGCGAAATTTCTGCTTTAAAATGTCAGTGTTTGTTATATTCCGATTCTCTTGTCACTTTCAAAAACAGTAGAACTAATTCACTTAGTTGCTTTTCTGTGGTATTTTCGATTTGTATTATTTGACTTCATGAACCATTTTGGGCCTCACGTATCGCAAGCGGTTGTGCATTTCCGTTTTTTGGTCTTCTCAGTACAATTCTGGGTACAATAATGATACATGTTTACAAGTTACTTTTAACCTCCGATTGAACGGCAGTTATTAAATATAGTAGTTAGGTTCACTATGTTATCAATGAGCATGACGGAATAAAGTTCAAGCGGGTAAAACAGCAGCGAAGATTATCTCTGGATTGCTCCGGGAATTTTTCCCCCATTCTTATCGGACAGTCGTTTTCTCGAGGAAGAAGGCGGTTTCAGACAGAAAAAATAGGGTTCCTTGTTGATTTACTTATGATCGTGTGCCAAACCCGTGCTAGCTAAATTCTATGAAGTTTCGATTTACCTTCCCCACGTAACCCTCCTTTTTTCATTTTAGTCGATTAGTTTTACTTCCATGTCTGTTTGAGCTTAGTTTATTTGTTTCCTGTCTAGTTCTGGTGTGATTTCAACATCTCCAACCTTTGACGTCACACGACCCACCAAAGTGTACGTTTTGCGACCGATGTATTTCTTCTGGGACGTCTGGGTGCTATAGAATACCGCAAACATTGATTCGACTTCGTTTGTGTGGTTGAAGATAGTGTTATTCACACTGACGTCGATTGACTTTTGAATACAACGTCTTTGGTCTCGTATTGTTAAGCTAATGACGTTAGTTAGATGTTTTGTTGACTTTTTTTAGTTTCTCATTATCTTCGTCCACTTTACACAGCAATTTCCTAAGATGTTTCCGTATTTACATCGGATACCTCGTTTTAATCATTTTTTTGTAATTTCCTTGGCAGTATGCATCAATGGCAATACATCAGCCATTGACAGTGATGGTTAACTGTCATGTGACCATGTGAAAAACCTAGTTTAGAGATTTAAAAAATGGAGAGAGGTTACGCTTCAATCATAAATTTACATGCCTACACCTTAGGTATAAATGGCTGTGTTACAAATGAATGTAGGATTGTATCTGTGGCTTTCCTGTACACGTTTTTGTATGTGAGTATTTCTTTGTCTGTTCGACTGCAGGTAGTGATCGTTCGAACATAAACCATGAGGTTATACGTTTTGCCAGACAATATTACCGCTCTGTTTTGTGTTTAATCAGTACCATCATCGAAATTCTGTTCCCACCTGGTTAGTGATTTGGCAAGTTGGTTAATGCTGTCTGCCCTAAATAATCTGTGTGCTTACACTCGATTTGTTTTCTCTGTTTGTTTGTCCGTTAACCTGGTCCCTACGTCTAAGGCCGATCATGTCAGCTGGGTCAGTTTGATTCTCTGTTCCACTATTAAACCTCAGACTACACGCATTCTTTTGTATGTTTCGTGTAGGGTGGTATTTGCACATTTTGTGTCCGTCTTCTGAACAAGTAGTTCCAAGTAACTATGCACAGACTCATGTTGGCACAGTTTACCGTGTGTAAATCAAACTGACCTTTTTCAGGTACAATTGGACCTTACTTTCCTTGACTGTTGTGCGTCTTTTCCTCGCAGACTGAAGTCGGTATCTCAATTGCTCGTTATACTATAATGGCTAAGGAAATTAATCCACAAGTCTTCCTTCAGCCCCGATGCTCGTGACCTGGTGGATAAGTGTTTGAACTACCGTTCTGACGTTTATTCATGTTTTGAGTGCCTGATTTATGTGGTACTAACGTGACCCAACCAGGTTGGAACAGATGTGCGCCACCTCGCTGGTGATCGCTCAGACCAGCTGATTATTTGTATTGACTTCTGACCTGTTGTTCAAGAAAATCTACGAGAATGGCAATTTGAAAAAAAATCACGTTGATTTATCGCGTTTGTCACTGGTAGAGTCACACTATCTTTTTTCTACTTAAACTGCCATGTTCCAAACTAGTTTCCTAATTTCATCTGATATCATTAGTTGGTTGACATGCTATTGGTCCGTTGCTTCTGTCACTCAACTTCCGCTTGTTTTATGTTTAGCGCCGAGGATCGTGCGGCTTCCGTCGGGCACATTCAAGGCGCTTGTGCTTCCAGTAGTCGGTCGTCCGAGTCCGATTATCTCCCTTCAGCATTCCGTCCATCCGCGTTTCGTGTAAGTCCCCGCCAAATGGTTCATTTATGTTTACATCCGTCTTAAATTCGTCTTAAATATTTTCATGCTGAGTAGTTATTCTTTTCCTAGCTTCAACGGCTGCTTACCACACTGATGTGCACCAAGCTAAGCCTGATGGCATTTGAATAAGAAGTCAATTTTGCATTCCTCCGGTTTGGCCGAACGGTCCTCTACCACACATGGATGGTTTAGGCTTTAGTCGTGTGGTCCACTGTTTTAAAATGAATTCGGCTTTGTAACCGCCCCCTTACTACGCGTATCGTCTTCTTGGTTCCTAATCAAGAAACCGATGAAACTGCGCTGGGTCAAGCCAACATTTATTTCAACACTTTGAATATTATTTGATCTTACGTCATATATTCATCACCTGACTGCCATTTCTGGTCTAACCCAGGTCATGCGAAAAGCGTACGGCACGGCAACCAACAGCTTACCCTTTGCAGAACATAATCTGAGAAGGTAGACTATTGTTGATCATTTGTAGTGAAATTCGCTTACGTTTTTATGTGTGCCGACTTTGAACGGACCCACAACTATGTATAGTTCTTTCGTGGCTCAGAGTTGAGCCGTCTATCTGAGTGTTCCCTCATCAAGTTGAGTTGTTTATCGTTGAAAAAGTATTTTGTATGGCATGTCCCAAGGAAAGTACTCCTGGTTAAAACATTCCAACTTGTCATGTGTGCCCACATCTTAAGTCTTACAAAGTGAGACCAGTTTTGACTTGTTTAATAGACGGGTGCTCATTTATAACCGTTTTTTCGCTAATTTCTTCTCTAAAGCCATGCCTCTGCATTTTTCTGCTAGTTGGTTTATATAATGTAGAAACAAACAGGGCAGACAATCCAGAGAAGTGTCCATGTTTGACTGCGTGTGGAACTTCTAGCCCGGCCTCGTACACTTTCTATGATCAACAGCCTCGGTACCCCGGTAGCATGTGACCCTCGGCTGAATTCCTGGTTCATTAGTTTGATTAGGCAGATCTTCTCTGCGTCTAAGCCCGCATAATCGGACCACGTGAATAACCATCTGTTTTGTTTCAATCTGATTTTATTGTTTACCGGTACGCATTTATATCGCCACGCTCCTATCCTGGACTTTTACTTGCAGCATCTCAAACTTTGTTCTTCGTTTACACCTCCAGAAGTTCACGTGAACCGACATAATGATATTTTTTCCCAACCGTTAAGAAGCGTTGTAAACTTTGACTCAATATTTCTTTTAGTCATGATCTTTAATGGTTTATAGCTTTGATGGTGATCAAATTTGATTCTTGTTGAAACCTTTCAAAGGTCGCGTTTTTTGAACGCATGTGTTACTTTTGGCTTATTTTATTTTTTTTGTATATTTATTCGATCCTTTGATATTATTATAGGATGAGCTTAATTCAAAACTCCGTTTGCGGCCTGTGTGTGCTAGCCACGATCATCCTATCGCCGGTGCCAAATCAGCAGGCAGTTCTGGCAGCCTGATTTCCGAAGATTCGCCTTTGTGCACCCCGAAAAGCTACACCAGTTTACCCCCGTCTGGTAAACGTGCTTCCACTGTGCCTACTACACCTGCGTCGAACTCCGTCGGATCCTCTGCTCAGTCAGTCTCGCCTAGCATGACTGGCCTGCAGCATAAGTTAGCCGTCAGTCGACAACGGAATCGACGACCACCGTCTAAACTGAACACCAACGTGACTCCCAATTCTTGTTCACTGCAAGATGACAGTACTGGTGGTTTGGATACAGGATGTGCTGATTTTTTCACCAGTCCATGGACCATACAATCCGAGGGACAGTCCTCGTTCACTAGCTCCTTCCATTTGGATTTTATCACGGAAGAAGAAAATGAACCTCTCGCTGCCGCTCAGGTGCCAGCAAACACAACTCCACCTGTAAGGTCAGTTGGTTCTCATACTTTTGTCATGTGTTCTGCTACATCAGGTGATTGCTATGTTGGTATCATAATTAATGCACCCTACGTTACCCGTTATTTAGTACAGCATTCCATCACCGTTTATGCATATGAGCTCGGCTCCGATTAGAAGCTTGTGGAATTCGTTCCGTTGTACTTTATGCAGCTAGGTTTCACTTTTATGCGGCGTTTCCCCTCTCTCTCTGTTATTGTTTCGATTAAGCAATCAATCCAAAGTGTTACTACACTTAAACCGAATGTTTTTCTCATTTTTCAAACGAGCGTATATGGAACTTTGTTACAAATTTGCTCAGCTTCCTGGCGCACTAAAGTACATTTCATTATTTTGAATGAACCGTCCGATTTTTTGCAAAAAAGCTCACGGTATTATTTCTTATGAGGAAGATAGTGCTTCCGTGATCAGTTTCAAGTGGCTTCAGTCTCGAAAATTATTGCTTATGGTAACTTTCTTGTTGGCATTCATCTAGCCGTTTCACCGTTTGTGCAGCATTGACAAATGGAATTCCAGCTGGAATTTAATTCAAAGTTGAGTTAAGCGTTCAGTGTATGCTCCTGGGTGTTTGATGTCGTACGGCGTTACATAGATCACATTTGAATGGATTCCTATCACTCCCTCCAAACCTTCGCAAGCACAGTCTTTGTACTCGAGGCTTGTATTTCCAACTGCGTCATTGTCTCCGCAGTCTCGTGCTTAGGCTCTGATTCTCTCACATGTTAACAAGTTGGATGCTTGATTTTACTTCCTGCTCTTTGTCTGTATTGACAAAACCCGGAATGTTTTGGTGCCTCAAGCGTACATCATATACATATTTTCAGACTTCACCGGTGTTTTTGTTTCAGGTACAAGGTTATGAAAGCCAACTTGTTAATCGCCGGGACCTAGGTGTAGCATGCAAGCCGGCTGTTTCTACTCGGACTGTCCGTCACACTTTCGGACCAACTGTGGGGCAATGTGGAGACACCAGGGGACAGCGTTCTTCCGAAGTAGGGGTTCCAACAAGTCCTGCAAAAAGGAAACAACAAGAAACAAACATGAGCCAAAGGCCCAGTAAGCCATGCACAGGACTTACACAGACAATAACTAAAACGGCGCCGACAACACAGCAGCACGCTCCGTCACCAATTCAAATTCAACTAGTGCGCGCCTGCTGGTTTCGGTCGCACATTACACTAGGGCCACATCCATTTGGCACGTGACTTTTTTGTAAGGACCCAACAGATACTAAAAGACACCGCTATGATCGCATCGCATATTCGCGTTTGCCAATCATTGTTGCGAAATTAAAATAACACCCAATGCAGGAAGCGACAGAGACCGCCTACACACTTTTTATTTAGTGCCCAACTCCAAGGCAAAAATTGTGGGAACGCAGCCTTGTTTATTGGTATGAAGCCGCTCAAGGTCACGCCCTGCCTAAACCAATCTGATTTGTGCACTAACATCCAAAATTAGTTGCGCGTTCCATAGTGGAACAGTAATAATTCAACTGTTTTTCGAGAACGGACCGAATTTTTTTTGGATATTTGACTTTTTCTAACACGTACTAATATTAATTTCTTGCCATTTTTATGCACTTGCGTCTTTATATTTCGTTAATCGAACACCGTCCCAGCAGGTAGCCGGGGGATTGTGTCTACTTGGGCTTATGCTTAGATGATTTTCTATAGTGAATCGTCTATGTGGAGAAAATGAGCGTCAACCAAAACCTTATTGGATAAAGTATTCTAATCCTCTTAGACTTCAAGATGGAATACCGGAATGAAGCAGAATGTGCCCTGTTTCGTTTGTGACTGCGATTAGACAACACGAATCGGAAGCCACAAACAGTGTTAGCTAACCCGATTTAAACGTCAAAACATTCATTTAGAAATTATGTTCGATAAATGAGCGTTCGTTTTTTGCGGTGCAAACAGACTACTTCTTGAGTTGTATTCAGCTTTTTGTCTTGATCTATTCTGTGCAGTGATGATTGCAGAGTTTCCACCCATTGAAATACACAAGTCGGTTCGCATGTGAAGTAGTATTTTCCAATGTCAAATTTCCTAGCTTTTTTCAAGCTATATACCACTCAAATATAGCCATAATCCAACGAAGAATCAACATTTCCGACTAATAATGGTAACAATTAGACATGACTTGTATTCAGTCATTTCCCTTGCAAAACGGCTGCTGGTCTGGGTCCTTGTCACGATGTTCTGTATGCTTGCAACGTATTCTAACATTTCATTTATTCAGCCACAGCAAGTCTATTCTCAAGCGAGCTACACGATGCGATCCAGTCAACCCGTTAGATAACCCTGAAGACTGCGCGATTTCAAAGCGTCGCTCACATCCCACTGCTCAGTCAGATACTGAAAATGCCAAGCTAGCTCGACCTGACAGCAGTTCCTCGAATTCTTTTAAGTAGGTTGAATAACTGTTTGTTGTAATAAATTAATGCTTCTTTTCTCATCCCGGCCTTGTTGGTCCTTATGTGAATGTGCTTATTATGGATCCCTAGTATCGGACAAGAGTATTTCAGTGTTAGGCTCGATATTGATGGTTTCCTGCTTCCGTACTTCATCTGTGAATGTAGGTTTACTCCATTATATCTGATTTCTAGGATACGTTGATGATATCGCCCTAGCCTGTATGTGACACCAGATATGGGCTACCGGTGCTGTCTGTACCTTAGCCTATACTCTACTTCCACGTTGTATACCGGGAACCTCTAAGGTTGACAATAGTCATCGTCGTTCATGACACGTAAGAGATAGCTGAAACATCCACTCATCTAAGTGACGTTGTTGGGTCTGATACGTTGGTGTCTCAGGCTAGTATGTGCCATGCAGAGTACTTGATAAGGATTACTTTGTAGAGAAATCTGCTTTATTTGTGTAAAATGAAAAACGACAAACCTTGTTGTGGTTCGCAAAAAATCACTTGCTTATAATTATTCCGTTTACATTGTCATGTTCACATCCCATAGTGTTATGCTCTTGTGTTTGAATGGAGTAGTAACCAAATTAGTGAAAGCTATTGGTTAGCACTTGAAAATTGAATCTTCAAAGTAAACAAATGATCGTTGTAATTATTCTTCAGCCGGTTCCCACTTCTGCTAATACTTTTCATCCCAAGATCGTCTGGTTTAGAGCCGTTTGTCGGAATTTTCAGCTGTGTCCGATAGCGCGTGAGTAATACACATTAGAGTCATGCACTTGTGTACTTGCTGTTGCTTTAGAAATGAATGAATGAATGAATGTAACTAAAAAGCACATTTTAAAGTGGTAAAATTTCTAGGGTAGTGTTTTGTTTTTGTGTTACCTTATCGCGTGCTGTTTTGGTTTTCAAAGTTCCTCGTCGCTCGAACGCCGAGTTACCGTACTCGAGTCACCCGCTTCCCTGTCCGGTGAACCCCGACCGGTACCCAGATACAAACATTTAGTACCGAACGACTTGGAGACCGAAGAGACCCTACTTGAGCCAGCACGACGTCTATCGCGCCCCAGATCCATGTTTGTCAGTACCCCACTGTGTCATCCTGCGGTAAAAATGCACGCCCCATCCTCTGGTGCATCACCCCCAATTACGCTAAGAAAAGTGCCAGTTGTTGAAGACGTTCCATCTAGCTCACCCGAGGTCGAGCGTGCTCGGATTGAACCACATTGCTCCTCGCACGATACAGATGAGGATAGTCCTTGCCTTCGTTCAGTTGCCGATAGAGCTTCGATTTTCGGTGCGACTTTGCACACACCTAAACCAGTTGCACGAACTTCGGACTCTGAACCTGTGCTTCGGCACTCTCCCATTGATCAGGTATGTGCCTTCCATTTGTACGTCGGCGTGTAACTTTTGAGCCACTTCTATACCACTCCTGTTTTTGCAACTGATGATTTCCAACCACACTTTCCACTTAGCACTCTTTGTTCATCTTAACGCCCGACGTGTTTTTTCGGTGATTTAATCGAACAAATATCGGATTTGGATACGTGACTTCCGTTAATCCATCCGAAGATTGTACTGCTGAAAATAAAAGGGGATAGGGGCGACTACCGTTGCTCAGGCGATGCGGATAAGGCGTGAAAAATACGTCTCATTCTCTGTTCGTTGCACTTTGACGTCTACATACTACTCTCATCTCGTTATCAATCGATTCAACGACTGCTATTGGTTACCGGTGATTATTCCAATTATTGATTTTCGCTCGAACCTACACACGCCTTCCGGTTTTGTATTACCAGATACCACACCACAAACGACGTTAAGGACCGTTAAAAAGAAGTTGACGATAAAATTAACATAAATTTCTGAATTGGTTCGTCTGTGGCAAAGTTTGCTGTATCGACTCCATGTTGTGTTCTTGTTTTACCCGTTACCTGGTTTTAAAAGCCCTGATCCCAGTCCAAGCTGATCTCAATAATGGTCTCAGGTAAGATAGTAGGACAGAATGAGAAGAGTAACCCATATTGTGAGACGATTTGTACTTCCATGCATGGCTGCATCGATGGACCTAACATTCATTATCATGGAATACTTGGTTATTTCGCCATCTCAGTATCGACAGAAAATATGTCTGCACATAACCGTTACGGATTCGTGAAAAACCGACTAATCGCATACATTTAACTAGATAGTAGTTCATGTGGAAACTTAAGCACCATCACCTTATATCGTATCATCACTGAATCGCTTATCCTTGATCCTTCACGTATGAGCTCTTTCAACCATCTTTGTGAGTCTTATCCGTGGCTCTTCAGTTCAGCCGTTCGCTGTCCTCTTCGTTTTTCTCGTAACTTCATGTTGTGTCAACTATCTTGGTACAGTTGTTGGCACATAAAGGATTTTGCAATCAACATCCTGGATTCTGTAATCTTCTGGTTTCCGATAAGTTGTAAAGTTCTTCTTTTTGTGTTGATCAACTTACGGGATTCGACGGAATCTTGTGGAGTACGGTGAACGGATAAGGAATTAGAAGTGACAGTTAACTGAATAGCCGAAATTCAATACATATCACGTAGACTACCAGTAAAGAGAAACGGTTGAAAAACTCAGTTAGTGCGATTGCATAATCAGGGAACGTAAAAGTTGAATAAATTTAAATCAAGGGCGATACGATTTTTTTGTCATAGTGACACATTCTTGTTGAACTTCGCCTCTTTCCTGTTCATGTTTTCAATCTAACCTTAGTTGTTGATTAAAAAAAAATTCTTTTTAAAACTGATAAGTTCCAGTATGATCGGACCACAGTCAAAATTTACTCTTTTTTCATATACAATATTTCTTATTTCTCGCTGTGAATGAAACTAACTTAGGGTTCAAGTTCGAACGTGTAACTTTCGTTTAACAATCCGAAATGTATGCTGCTCGTGCTGTCATCTATCACTCATTTGCGCCTAGGTTTCAGTGACGCGTAGTTTTTTACTCATCTTTCTGTGAAGCGTTGTGAATAACCAGATCATAATAGGGGTTTCTCTTTATGATCACAGTTGTGACTTTGAACTGTATTTAGTCTGATTAATCAGCGGCAGCAACCAACAAGTTTGTCCTGTCACAGATTGTACTCGTAGAACTGTGTCTGTCTATTAGTGATTTGATACAGAGTAGTTGTACACAGGATGAGATACATTATCAGGACGTCCAGACACAACCAGACGAACCATTGTGGCTGTCGCCTACAGTTGTATCGTTAGATAGCGGTAGAGCGCAGTTGAATCCACTTTTCCTCCAGAAGAGGTCAATCTCAACCCGACCTCGAGAGCCGGGACATTGGTGTTGAGTTGTTGCTAGTATGAGTCTGTCCGTTGATGTTGTCAGCACTTTCAGCTGTATCCGATAGTGTGTAAATAATACACATCGGAATTATACACTTGTGTAAATGCTATTGCTTCACAAATAAATGGGTGACTGTGACTGAGAAGTACGTCAAGCTTAACCTACGTGGTCGTCGGGGTGGTTTAAGCCGTTGAAGTATAGTATATCAGGCTTCAGATCTTTTTTGACGGTTGATCCAAAAATGTTTATCGCGAGTCACTACACCATTTATCGTATCTGCGTAATCAGAAACTGGCGAAATTGACTGTGAGGGTGTGCTTTATTTACCATCTCCGTTTGTGCTATCTGGTTTTATACTAATGTTAATTATTGATCATTCAGATTACTGAAAACAGCATACTGCGTTTTTACATGAATGTGATCATTCGGTATGATCCGGCTAGCTTTTTTTAGAAAGCAGTCTAATGTTCACGTGATGTGTTGTTTACCGATCGCCCTCGACCCCATTTGTGCACTGTAAAACAAACCGTTTTCACTGGATCAATATCTGCTAGGACTGATAGGCTTCATTTGATCTTTAAACCCGCATGTCGGATTTTCGTTTTTCATCTAACGCTGTTCAACATTCCTTCATCGGTGGGTGTTTATTGACAATGAATTCGGATTTTCTGTTTGCGTTATACTTGTGACTACTGGATAGAAAAGACGCTGAGACATTGGGTTCATCTGTAGCCATTGGTCTGATGTGATTCTCTTCCGAGTGATGATTGGAAAGTGTAACCAAAATGCCAATTTGTAGGTTTAATCTGGTGATTGGGCGGGTCTGCGGACAGGTGAACATTGACAACCTGATTCATGACCCATTTGTCAGCCGTCGGTGGCATATACGGGCTTGGTCACTTCTAGAAGGTGGGACATGATGATCGTGATGAGATTCGTTGGATTCCATTGACATCTTATCCTCTATTAAGGTTGAGGCCTGTTAGAAGCGGGTTCAATGTATTGATGATATTTCTAGCATAATGAAATCGTTATGATATTTCCCAGAACGAAGGCACTTTGATAACATTGTCTGGCTAAGTGTCTACGATGATGGTGGGTGAAAAAAACAGACGAATCATGTGCAATGACTCGAACAAATTGTCGTGCATTCAAAAGGGGTGAATTTTGGATAGGAAACATGAGATACAATACACGCACTGCCTTCGTTCTTATGTTGTTATTGCTGCCAACGTATTCAACCCGTAACACTTGTTGCTCGAACTCGTTTTCTGCAGTGTAGCGGCAAATGCTGGCGTATCTCGTTTCCACACTACTAACCATCCTGCGTGCCTGTTCTATTTTGCTTGAGCTTGGTTACTAAATCGCATATGCTTCGAGTGTTACTCGAAGGAAATAATAGTGTGCATTACATTGAATTTCTGTTATTGCCAAACAGACCACCGTACTGCCGGATTATTTGTCGGGTTAACATCAGACACGTAGGGTGTCTCATAGGTAACGATAGTCAAAGTTAGGAGCCAGTGTGTATTCTTATCCACTGTTTCATTTACCACAGTCCAGTATCTGTGTCATCAGTTTATGGCACAATACCTAATTGTTTTATCGCTTGTTATATTTTGATGAGGAAACTTCATGCACAACGGTCTTCATCCGAACCTACGTGATGTGTAACTAAGGGTTGGATGTTGTTTGACAGGTTAACAAGGCTCATTTGTGTTCTTTTTCTGTGGACCGATATCAGTGTTTCCTGTGTTACTGTGCT
Source organism: Paragonimus skrjabini miyazakii (assembly GCA_014338405.1). Classification (NCBI taxonomy): domain Eukaryota; kingdom Metazoa; phylum Platyhelminthes; class Trematoda; order Plagiorchiida; family Troglotrematidae; genus Paragonimus; species Paragonimus skrjabini miyazakii. The sequence continues at coordinate 95,191 of JTDE01001067.1, forward strand.
CACAAAACGTACATTCTTAGGCCGCCTATTGGACTTCGCATAATTATCGAAGTGTGTTGAAAGTTTCGATTAGGAAATTTCGGCGTTTGTGGCATTCATCGTTTTTACACGGTATATTGTTTGTGATTTTCCGATGTTGACTTTTATTCTTGATTTTGAGCATGTAATGTACTCATCGTCATTGGTAAATCTAATTTGTAACCATTCTCACCTATAATCCAGCCATCACGTGCCACAAAGCGGTCAGCTGCCTTCAAGTTACATAGGAAATGGAGCAGTTTATCTCACACCTGAGGTCGTAGTCAACATCGTTACTGAGAAGCTTTACTCAACTCGCGCGTCTGTCGAGAGTGTATCTGTCACGCGTGATGATACAAATGTTGCTCGTAATCAACTAGAAGCGAACGTGTAATTGAACTTGTTGCGATCCGGGTCCCTGTAGTACGCACAGAAGTTCGTCGGGGTATCTCATTTAACGTATCAAGCTGTTCAATTTATATGAAAACTAAAATTCCCTACTATTCCTCAGTAATCGAAATACCGCTCAACAGGTTAGTGATTTCTGTTATTTCAATTTGGAGAGAAGTCCTAATCGAGAGGTCGTCGATTGGAGTTAACAGACAGTAACTGTGTCTCCTCTCGAGGCGACTGGGCAACCTGATTATTACACACAAGCGAAAGTGGTTGGACGTTCACATATACTAATTCGGTCGTGCCTAATGTTAGGCTAATGGCGCAGTGGTAAACACGGTTGCCTCATGAAAGCGTGACCGGAGTTCTAATTCCAGCCATGGCAAGGATATACAATACTGACGAGTTCTATCAAGAGCGAAACTCGAGTCTTTCGAAAGAGGCTGACTGGAAAGTTTACGGGAATGCGACGGCTGCGGTTAATTGTGGGTGATGTTTGCTCTGTATATGGAAACCAAAGTCCCCTATTGCTCATCAGGAATCAAGCCGGGTCGAACACTGCTTCCATTTTCCGATCTACATTTGAGCACTCGGAAGGCTCAGATCGGAACTCGATGAGATAATCTCTCTGCTCAGTAGCGTATCGGATTTTCTTTGTTGCAATTACGCACTCAATTGCACGGTTTGGTACCTAACCCGAGAAGAAGAAAACGTGAACACCAACACATTTTGAGAACGGATCCGAAAACTATACTGCAGAGGCTCTCAATATATCCATGGCAGGCAATTATCAAACAAGGCAATCAGTACAGAAGGCGAATCAGACGCTAAGACCATATGTAGCAGTTTGTGGCGTTAGAACGTTTCAGATTATGGGGGAGTCAGCAAGCAAATGAGGAAATACAGTTCAGATGAGGTTGAAGTGTACAGATGTCCGATCGCACAGCTGCAATCTGACGGGCCAGTGGGAATAATATCAGACACTAAATCTGTTTTAGGGAATGTGACTGGAAGTAATCTTGCTTTACTTCATGTGGCCGACGTTCGATTCCACCTGTAGGTTTGCATAATCTCGAAGATGATGCCTCAGCCCTTGGATCGGTTGGTGTTTCACGATTCGCTTTACCTGTTTTCTTACTACGTACGCCTTGTAACATAACGCACACATTTTTTTTAGTTTTTTTCTTTGTCTGTTTGGAACACTCTCAGCTACTAGTTTGTGTTGGTGGTTTTTTCACCCATCTCTTTCCACTCCCGTGCAAACTCTATAAACCTGGCTGACCACCTTGATTTCATTTACATTTCGCTTATGCAACCCGTGCCATCACCTCAGTCCTTGAGGTGACTGCACAGTTTTTGCTTACTACTTATCGATCGTGGTCAGTTTATCGAACAGGCTACCCACATAGCACATTCTTCACCCACGATCTATCAATTGGGCATGCGCGAACAACCATTTGGCTTGCGTGGTTAACTGGGCACTTATTTTTTGTCCGTTACAATGCTAGTGAAGTAAATAAAACGAGATTCACATCGAGGATCGACACAAGTGTCTAAATTCTGTACACGTCTTGTTTGGAGTTTATAGTTATTATACAAACCTATACATTACAAGTGACCACACTTCCATAAAATGCTCAGTTAGATTCGCAACACCTAACTGCTTTCTCTGTCTCTTGTTTGGTAACCTGATACGCGTATTTGATTGTCACATAGTTACAAACTTTATCAACTCCTCTCTCTCTCTCTCTTTGATATGGTGTGTGTACCAGTCCACAAATCTGCCTTAACAAAGCCGTTGTGTTGGGGTATGGGATACCAACAGGAAAAAATCTTGACAGTTCGTGGCTTCGTTAAACGGGCTGTGAAAAAGCAGCTTATTTTTGTTAGAATGATGCGTTATGACCACTTCACGAAAAAAGTACATGCCTGGTTGATGTTCGCGACTATCAGAAGCGGTGAGAATTCTTGTTGTTTAGCAAATAATGGCCCTATTCCGTTTGGGATCGAGCACACCACGTGCTGTTAATCATTATGACTGACGAAGATTACCCACCTTGTACCATGCATGCGAGTGGACCAGTTGTTAATTTCATACCCTCTTCAGTCGTGTACATTGATAACTCTGGTCCCGTGGACTAACGTTGGAATGATGGAAACAGGCCTCAGTTACGTTATTTCTGTTGGTTCTGTTGTATTTAATAGATTACTGATGAGTAGTAGAGGATTGTTTGTCCATCCGTGTCATCCAGTGGTGTCCAGCGCACGCTCTTTTCGATAATGTCTTCTGGACAGAACATGGTCAACAAACTTGAACCGAACACCACCATTTAATTATCTATGTTGGCGATGTAAAAATCGGCTTAGATTAATGCTTTCTATTGGCTGTTTTTTCCCCACAGACTCCTACGACCACACAAAACAGAGCATCCCGGGTTTTTGACCTTGTTAAAAACTTTGAACAAACATGCTGAGTGTAATGAAAGTCAATAAGACCATCGTCCTGTCCCCACCTTGTCATCGTCTCACTCCGCTTGCAGTTGGTGCCACGCAGCCACTCAGTTGTATTTGTGTTTCGCTATCATCCTATAACTCTTCAGATGCGCTACCGTTAACTCGCGCCTTTCAACACATTATCAGGTTTGGGTTGAACACGAAATCCGACATTGAATCACGCCAGATTTGCCCTCCTCCTTCTTCCCTTATCTATGCGTCATTTCGGCTCTTTTTTAGTGCCACATATTATGCCAGCTTTTATTATTGTTTTTCTCTTATGCCCTTCATCCGCAACAGTTTACTGTGTATTTGCATTTCATAATTTTTATTTGTGAATCATTGTTTTTTTTTCTGCTGCTGTTTTTTCTACACAATTAATCGTTCCTCGTTCCCTGAAACGTGTGCGGCCTTTGAACACAATTATTGTCCTTCCACACCACTGCCGGTCTTGGCCCAACTGGGTTCAGCCTGTGTAATCCGTTGATCCCAGTCAGCCATCGATTGCGATGTGGTTTGTGCCTTATTTTTTGAGCGCTATAAGCCTACTGTACGCAAACTATCGTGTTCTGTCTATTGTGTCAAAATCCAGTCACTTCCTTAGACATACCTGCTACAGTTAAAGTTTGTTTTTGAACATATTTGTCGGGACGATGTTTCATGTCACGTGACTGGTGCAGTTCTCGATAGACAGTTGGGAAGCCTGTCTAGTCGAACTCCTTGATGGCTAATTTTTGTTTGTTTGAGCATATCTGTCATTATCGTGAATAATAACTACTTACTCTTATCTGGGAAATGCATACTTAGTCATATGAGGTAACGGGACCGTTTTTGACGGTTCCTGTAATCGATTGTGCTTATCAAAAGTTCTAGTTTCATATGTTTTCAAACCTTGCAGCTCTACTGGAATTTGCACTTCTTTGTGCTAGGTGTATTCTGTTAGCCATAGTGAGCCTATCAGTTAGGTGCGCTAGTTAAACTGAGCATTGCTGGTTATTTGTTTATCCTGATAGTGCCCTAAAGTAAGTGTTCAAACGGACCCAGAACAATCAGTCGTTTCCCAGCAAAATTGGGTAGCTTGGTCTTGGTATCCCTTTCCGAACCGTGTTCCTGTCGATGCTGTCAACATCTATGGTCATCTAGAAGATAGAAACGTCACATTCTGAGGCCAATAATGTTGTAGCGAAAAGGCGTCCAACAAAGCACAATCTTTATTGTCCAACACGCTAATTCACATGCTACGCACGCGCTCGCGTCATGTGCACTTCTGCGTGGTTTGTGTGGGTGATCGGCGCCTTCTATCCGGGGGTTTTCCGCCTGACAATCTTCGTCCGTTGGTCCGATTCCGTTGAGCGATGGCTCGTCCGATCGCTCGTGTTGTCCTCCATCTATCCACTGTGAGCTTTGACTGTCTGCCACGACCTTATCGAGATATTCCCCCGAGTGTTGGAATAATCGAGCCTCTGATTTGGTCATCCATCCTATTTTGCGTGCCATGTCTCACCCGTTGGTCCGATCAGATCGAGCGATGACTCATCCGATTGCCCCTGTTGTCCACCATCCGATCGTTGAGGGTTTGTGGACGTGTCTCCCCCCGCGTTGAGGCATTCCGTTGAGTGTTTGAGTACTCGCCCCTCCGGCCTGAAAATCCACCACAATCTGATGGTGCTAGTCAACTTGTTACGGATGCATGGCTGTGTTAGTGACAGTGGTACCTTTCTGGGGGGTCACTAATCGTCCAACTGGGTCTCGTCAGCTGTGATAGTGTTCCCACCTTTGTTGTTCGACCAGACAGTGCGAGAAAGGCTAGTGGCACACTGTACTGCAGCAATAGTCGTTATTTGCAGCACTTGCTAAGCACGGTCAGCATGATCGAGCAATTAGGAGTCATAAACCCGTTTGTCGTTTACTGAGGCTCACAGGATATAACACATTGCCTTGAGACCTGTTACCAAAGCTTTTATGTCTAAATGACATTTAATGATATATCTGGGCTTCTGCTATTAGCCCGGTTATCGGACCTAGTTTGTAGGGTCCTACGTTCAGGTGGCGCTCTTTCAGTCTTCTCAACGGTCGAAATTTCCATATTCACACAAGTTGTTTTGAGCAGTGTTCTCCCCAAGCAATCGTTTGTGAACTAAGGTGCGACTAATGCACGTTCTACCCTCTCACGACCTTTATGATCGTCAACAAACAAATTTTGACCATATTGTGGCATAGGTTATGGATTCTGTGTGCGCATTAATGTCTTATGAGTAAACATGAACAGAGCAGGTAAGCATCTGTTCCTCCTCCGGATTGGTTGTCAACTGTTGGCTATACGGAATGCTTTTATTGACTGATTACACCGTTTACTACAACGATCTAATAAACATGCGATTGAGTTGGAAACTGTTAGGGCGCCCCAACATGTGACCGGCCCAAGGACGCCTCCGTCGTGAGAGCGAAGGAAAAAAAATCACTCGACTCAGTCCGAACCAGCAGAACTGTTCAAAATCGGTTGAGACTTTTTTATACCGCTATACACATGTGTGGTCCTAACTTTCTCATGATGGGGGGGATGTGTGTTCATGACGTGCCCTATAAATAACTTGTACTTGTTGCCCTGGGCGCACACGTTTTGTGGCGGAACAAAGCTTCCTGTTTTGAACGCGTCTTTTGGTTTGCCTTGGGAGCGATTACGGGAACAGTC
>JTDE01001067.1:109390-121004 GCA_014338405.1 Paragonimus skrjabini miyazakii
AACTGCGGGCTTTCTACCCAATTGGCGGAGTACGAGCAACTGGCAGATTGTGAATATCGGATCAACAGAGACACGACCACGGCGAAACTCAGCTAGATCCTCACGGATATGTGTGCGCGTGGCGGCTAATCTACAAATTACAGTAGCTGCAGGCAAATTCGAAGCAATATGAACCAGGCTAATCCCCCAATGATTTGTACATGAAGCGCACGAGCGCTTTTGAGAGTGGCTTCGCTGATCTACAGTTTTTGGAGCACAGCCGTCAGCTCTATAACTAAGGCCGGACTTCCACCAACAAACAGGGTAAGAGGGAGTTCATTTGGGCTGCAAAATTTCAGAAAATTGATTTCAAGCTAGACTTGTTTCCGAGAGCGAGGAAACGTCAACAGAACAATGAGCATAGACAGGACCCAAAAATGTAGTCAGTGGCGTGGGTGTCCAGTCGAACTGTTGTTGAAAGTTGTGTTAACCGCAAAAGAAACTGGTGATAAACCAGCCTTTCATAACGAAAAACCGCCTTATCAGAAAAACGCTTGGGATCTCCAATCCCCGAAAACCATAAACCATCTCAACCAAGCAAAGGAACCAGAACAGACGAGTTTATTCGCTCCGCGTAGATTACTGTACAACGGTGCCGTATTTACAGCTTAGAAATGACACTGAAGGAAAAACAGAATTTCCATTACTTTATGGAAGCGCTCCAGGCAATCCGGTTGGTTGGGTGGCATCTGAATCAACATATTGAGCCGTTGGGGCATTGTATCCCAAACTTGACTTCAGATTTGGAATCTGTGGTTGAGGTTTGCTCATCCTAACTAAGGTGTTCACCTCAGGTTATGAGTAGATTCTCTTCTCTCGCAGATTACCTTGCTCACACCTGGCTCCATACAACCCGTTGCTCAGGTGGGATAGAAAGGCTTTCAAGAGTTCCGGGAGCAGCAGCTTGTTCGACTTCGATAGCGCACTGTGTTCACTTTTAGCATTGCGATCCTCTCGTAGCTGCTTCCGGAGTTCCAAGCGAGAAGACTCACGGATCGGATAGTACCCGCTGCTAGATGGAATATTCCGGTGAGCGTCAAGAGTGATCGTACAGTGACTTACCTATTGGCAGCTGTACGAGCAGTAGTAACATACCTAAGCACTGTATGCCGAATGTGTCCAGTATGCTATAATCTCGCCTGGCGGTCGCGTCCTGGACTAGAGACAGGCACGCCCTGGTATGTTTGGGGAGCTTGAGCCTCTGTCGGTTTAGATACGTCAATTTGTGGTTGACAGCGCAGTGGCCTCTCAACAAAACGCAAGGCGAACTTGCCACATAACAGCGAATGGCTGGAATCCACACAGGTGATCCATATGGGCAAGCAATTTAGGAAACAGCCAAGCCATCGACAGCTGACGGCAATATGGTCAATCTGCGTTCAAGATTTAGCTTGAGATAGAGATCGCCGGTAACACATTAACGAATAGAACGCCGAAAATTGGTGCGTGCAAGAAACAGACCGCTATCACCACGGCGATGCAACAAGCCTGCGCTGTTGTCTGAGTCACGCTCATCAGCACTTAGCCTGGCAAGTTGGTTATTCAAGTCTCCAGCCAGTGCCACTGTGTCCGTGCGTCGCGCGGTGTGCAGAAGATTAGTGAGATGGTAATAAAAAAAATCTGGACTGCAGTCTGCGGAATTATATGTCGTGACGACAAACAGACAACGTTTGTGGTGAGAGCCTCTCGATGCTTTAACTGCACCTTCGAGTATAAAAGCGTAATAAACGGCTGTTGACGGGAATCTAGTCAAGCAGCACCTCCTCTGCGTATGCGATTAGGACAATTCCAACATCCGCTTAGCCAGTGACTTGAGCCACAGACAAGCGTACATTGTACCCCAATTGCGAAGCGGCTGATGGACATTGAAGTTTGCACTGCTCTAGAATCCTGAAGTCATGATTCGGCAAGATGGCATATATCGATAACGAGGGTCTCCAAAGTACGTACAAGAGCTGTCCATTGGCCTACGTGCACAAGTTCGGAACGAGGAAGGTGGTGATTTTGAGTGGTGTCCGGACAGCAAGTAAAAATGTGATTGTCAGGCGAAGTTCACCTTGGTAGTGGGCACACCATAATTCTGGACCTGATTTTCGTCGTGGGCGACAAATGAAGCAAGCCTCCGATGTGTGTTTGAACATGAAACGGTCCGCTGAACTAATTCCTAATAGTGCCGACTGGACAGTCTGGGTGCAAACATTGACTGGCTAAGCATTCAACAACTCCAGATAGGGTCAACCATTCCACCTGGTTTCAATTTACTGGTTACTTCCGATCAAGAAATTGAAAATACTGTCACGACTTCCTCACCGGCATTCTCCAACATACGGGATAGGAGTGCAGAGTACTTCTGTACAGAACGTGGCCAGATGTGTAAACCGAACGCTGGTTTCTCGACGCATGCTCGTATGCATCGACGCAGAGATGGACCAGAACAGGATATAGATGATCAGCCTAAAAAAATCCTCGACCAAGCCTGATCTCAGTCAACAGAGGAGACATATGCATCCAATCAAACGCAACTGCGAAAAATACTTGGATGTTTCGAAGTCGTTGGACCTGCTTTGATTCAGCACGAGTCGGCTTCCCTTCTCAGACTTGTAGATGAGTTAACTCCGTTGTGCTCTACTCCACAGGAACCCCATCATCGGTTTCTTTCACACTTTCCAAGTAGTTCGTCTGATAGTGTCCGGACGCGTTTATGTGCACTGAATTAGCAGAAAAACACTGTTCCGACTGTTAATGCAACCAGCGTGTCAGATAAACATGATGTCGAATCCTAAGCAGCAGAACAATTTGAGTGGGTTGCCCGTTTGGTGCAAACCGTAGAGCTCCAACACGACACTAACAGTAAGGTCTCCATCCACAACGACGAACTGCTAACCATCGCCCGTCGTCTTTGTGCAGGCATTTCCACCATGGCATGGGTCGAATCACTAGTGAATATGCATACCGCTCAAGCCTTTCTGTACTCTTGGCGGGTGGTCACTAGACGACTTGCTTGTGTCGCTGCGAGAACCTACACTACCAGGAAGTAAATACGGAAAGTCAACTATGCAGTGATACAAATCCTGTACCACCAGCGAAACAAAGATATAGCTTTTGAAGTTTTTATGGTAAGTGGTGAACTGTTTATAAGACGAACCGCGGCCTCCCAGATAATTCCAACGAATACTGGTCCGAGGTATTATCAGCTCATCCGTACATTGATGAGCGACTATCTCGCACGATACTGCCCACGGACTGGTCCTTGGTCAACCCGTTCACTGAAGAGGAAGTTTCCCGAATTCTGAAAACCACGGAAAATACTGCTCCTGGGTCGAACAAACTGTTGCCCAAACATTTGAAGCGTATGAAAGCTGATGCTATGGCGAGTTATCTTAACCTCTTCCTGTTGATTGAAGGTTGCCCAATCCATCTGTGCCGCTCCCGCATCACGCCTGTTCCGAAAGCGAATAACCCTTTCTCACCCAGCGAAGTGAGACCTATCACCGTATCTTCAACGTTGGTACGTTGCTTTTACAAAATATTGACTGATTGTTTGAATACGCGCCTACAACTACCCGCTCTTCAATTCGCATCCATACACCGTAATGGTTGCCTCGAGGCGAACTCATTACTCCATACGCTGCTCTGGAAATCATGCATCACGTTTTCCCGATTGTGTGCGGCCTTTATTGACGTGCCCAAGGCGTTCGATTCTATCTCGCAGGATTCGATTATCAGATCAACTCAAGCTTTCGGTGCTCCAACACCTCTAACATGCTACACTGTTGATTCTCATCGGAACGCCTCATCCGCGCTCGAAAGCTCTGTCATCCGGTCTCAGCCTGGTGTCCGCCAAGGTGACCCACTGTTGCCGCTGCTATTTATCATCACAATGTGTGAGGTGTTCGCTCCATCTCGACGGGAGCTTGGATATCAGTTCCACAATACACTGGTTAGCGGTTTCACCAACGCCGATGCTCTGATCGTCATGGCCGAGAATCCTACGCGTCTCTCCCAGAAGCTTGCAGCCGCCGCTAATGCCCTGGAACTATCCGGGCTGGAAATCAACATGCACAAGACTAAGCTCATGGTCATCCACGTTAACCATAAACACAGCGCAGCCGTTATCTTCAACGAGTCTATTCAATTCGGCCCGGACATTATCTACTCACTAAGCGCCTCTGGTACGACTACAGCGAAAAGGCGTCCAATACAGCACAATCTTTATTGTCCAACACGATAGTTACCATTCCACGCACGCGCTCGCGTTCATGACTGAGAATTCCGGTCCACAACATCCCCCAAGTTCCGCTCACACGTCATGTGCACTTCTACCCGATTTACGTGTGTGATCGGCGCCTTCTATCGAGGGGTTTTCCGCCTGCCATTCTCCGTCCATTGGTCTGATTTTGTTCAGCGATGGCTCGTCCGGTCGCTCGTGTTGTCCATAATCCATCCACTGTGGGCTTTGACCGTATTCCACGACCGTGTCGACATATTCCTCTGAGAGTTGGATTAAGCGCGCCTCTGATCTGGTTGTCCATCCCGTTTTGCCTGCCATGTCTCGTCCGGTCGCCCGTGTTGTCTGCGATCCGATTGCTGTGGGTTTCTGGAAGTGCCTCGCCACTGCGTTGAGGTATTCCGCCGAGAGTTGGAATACGCACACCTCCGGTTTAGCAATCCACTACACGATGACCTATCTCGGTATTCAGTTCACCGGGAAAGACAAACCACTCACCAACAACCGACTGCAGCTCCATACGACGCAGTGCCTCTATCTTCAGAGACAGCATCTGATCCTCAAGATGAATCACTCGACAGTTTTGAGCCGAGTCCACCGAAGCACGCTCAAAACTATGGACTGTAGAATCTGGTAGTCTGTCCAGCACTGGCCCAACTTTCCCAAAGACACCCCAACCAGCTACGTCCACATCCGAATTCGATTAGGCGATCTGGGCTTTTCGAGTTTGTCCACACTATCCCCATCTCGCGCAAATTACGAGTGGTGAGACTGCTCTCCAGCCAATGCTCAGTTCTGAGAAAGGTTGTCGAAAATGATTCGTTTGGCCCTGTCAGAACGTAGTGAACGTTCTCGTACGCGCTCAGGGTGTAGTGGTGACGAACAAGGGTTAGGCCCATACGGCGCGAATGGATATACCTTATCTTACGCTAGACGGCCATGGTCTTCAGGAAATGTCTCGCCCTCCACTCTCTAACCGTTGGCTGTTCAATCCAGACCGCATCTTCCCCAGAACCTTCATTCGTGCCATCCAGCTCAGATGTGGTCTTCTTTGGACCATGGTTCGGAATTCTCGAGGTAACCGAAGTGATCACTCAGTTCTCTGTCGTGATAACAGCAGTCAACCAGAAAGCCTACCTCGTAAACTCTAACCATTTTAGATCACCCACGATGTGTGTTGTGGTCGGTATAACCTTGTGGGCAAGAACCTGGCGAAGAGGCTGCGCCATTTGGGGGTACGCAGTCAACTAGGAGCTACGATTACCAATGGCGGGCTCGTTCAACAAACCCTGCGTTATCGCGAAGGCGCTACTGTGGTACTGGATGTCAGTATAATGAACGACTACCGAAGTCAGTTTGTCTGGGCAGGCAAGGCTTTGAAGTACGAGACCGACTCTCATAACATCGACTCTCCATACTATGGGATGTGATGTTAACTTTATCTATCATTATCTTATGATCATCACTCTTCGCGGTATCATGTACCCATTCTCTTGGAATGTGATTCTTCGACTGGGACTGCCATTCTACGCAGTCACGGATTTACGTCTACTGACTGTTCTAGGTCCCCTGAAAACCTATGACACATCTATACGAGAAACCTGGCGTTGATTGTTGACACCCCCTGACAATAATCTCATTATGGAGGACATTTCCCCGTCCCGATGCGTCAGCCCTGACTATGATAGCACCCTTGTGCCCTGAAGAGCTTTTGATTGAGAGGCTATTTTTTCCTATCCTTTCTCTTTGTCAGTCATCTCATACGGGTAATTTTATCTGACGACTGGAGTATTAACGTTTGCTACCCTCGTGGAAGGATATGTCAATTACTCAGTATTGTTATCCATGCAGCGCTCTACATTTGACAGACAGTTTACTTTGGATTTCCTCTTTCCACACTTTCGCTACTTAACTTCTGGTGTCATCGCTGGTCGTTAACATCGAATGAAGCTGTGTAATGTTGCTCTTCAAAATAAACGGTGAATATCAGTAGAATCAATAGTACAGTCTAATGGCCTATGTGCCCAACCGTGAGTCCACCACGCGTGATTATTACACGCCGAAGGTTCACTTATTTTGCAGTTAGCGTTCACACAGAGGGCCATTCCCCAATCTTAGGGGACGCGCCTGGTGACACTGAGCTAACCCACCTGATTACCAAGCGAGGTCAATCTGACAGGGATCGCCGACGTAATGGTGAGCCATAACATTGTTTCATATGGAAAAGTGGGTGTTATCACGGAGCCATCAATCCAAGCACCAAACATAAAATAAATTACCCGTGACGCAGACTGACCATACATGTCATTCTGAATCTGACTACATTCATAAGACAGACTAATTGCAGCATATAATTGTAGAAAGAAACAGTCAAATCGGATGCGGTATACGTCACGTAGATTCCTATTACTGTCGGAAATTTCTGAAGTTATTAACAAAGGGAAATGCAAACTACGTTGAATGTACCGAAACTGGCAGTCCTGAGATGAAAACTTCGGCTACGGACATATTTGCTGGATTATTGTAGTCTTCAAAAATGGTTTATACATTTTAAGTAGATACTTTCATCTGCTCTAAATGGTAACTGAAAGGGCGTGCAAGATCAGTGCGACCAGGCAAATTGTAAAATCACTCGGAATGGCTTGAATTAGAATAGTCAAACTTAGTACCATTAAAACGGAGATTAGTCAAATCGGATTGTCTGTTGGCTTGCCGGAAAAATGCCATAACAAAAGCAACAGAAACTTTCCTGATCAACAGTAGCAAGTGAACAGTGTTTAAGAAAGCTACTGGCACTCGAAAAAACGGAATCTAGTTTGGACAGTAGTATATGACAAGCTTCCTCTTAATGTGAGCACATATTACCACAGGCTTGATGTCCTGCAATTCTCCCAAACAGTACAATAGGTTTCGGTGCAGCCTAGTCTAGACGATTTGGAAGATAAATATACAATAACCGCGTGATTTTGTGAGTGTGTACAACTGAGCTAACCCTGTTGACTATTCAAAAAACATTCGAGAATAATGAGCATAGAAAAACATCAGGTGAGTTATTTTGGAGTACCAAACAACAGTGAAAGCACAAACACACTTAACGATTGTAATGTTTGATGGTTTTCTCACGTGTTAAACATATGCAAAACCTCACCACGTGTCTGGTCGATTTCACTGGAATGTGTACACCAAGATCTTTGGTCCAGACCAACAATAAGCAACATCTAAGCAAATGAATCATCAGTGCAGCACTGTCGGTTCACTGATTGTATATGAATTTGAACTGCAGCATCATTGTGTAGGAAGGAGATACTATGTAACTCTTATATGGCTGATTCAGCTCTGCCCAGTACGGGTGTCAAAAAATACGCCGACTTCGGGAACAAACCAAAGAAACACTTGAACAGTTCCACATACCATTTCACAGTACATGTAGGGAGAAGCTAAGCCGTTCAAATTGGAACAGTGCAAAAAAACGTAACCATAGAAAGAGCTTTAACCTGCCATATAGTCATTTCGAACATTCATCTACAAGAGTTGCGTCAAAAACAAAGAGAAGTGATTGAATTCCTTGTTGCTGAGGGGGAAACCCCCATGAACATTCACAGACGATTAACAAATGTGTTTGAGGACAATACTGTAGATTATAGCAATGTATGCAGGTGGGTTTGTCGTTTGAAGGATGAAAAGGTGGGAACTATGAGCATAGCCGATAAACCCCACACACAAGCATCAAGACAAGGGAGACAATCGCCTCATTCGGGTGGACAACTTTACGGCATCCTCCATACTCACCAGATTTAGCGCCTTCAGATTATCACCTCTTCGGCCCCATGAAAGAGGGTTTGAGAGGCAAACATTATTCCAGTGACGAGGAAGTGAAAACCACAGTGAAGAAGTGGCTCAAAGAACAGACAACAAAAATTTACGAGGCAGAGATACATGCGCTCATTCAAAGGTGGAACGTTGCTATTGAGCGTAACGGTGACTATGTTGAGAAGTAGGGATGTGATCCGCAGAGGACCAGCTTTATTTTGATGCATAATACATGTTCCTGTGTTGGCATTACTTTTTGACTCCTCCTCGTAATATACTTGGTCTCATCAGATGACAACTGAAACAGATGCCGTTCCGTTTGACCATAACCATTCCGAAATCTACGATTCGCTATCAATCGTATCCCAGTCGAAATCCTGTGGTGAATAACGGGAGAATAATCACAGGCATGGCATACCTTGTCGCTATGCATCGTGGTCGTTCGTATTAAATAAAACGAACGATAGCCCGATTAAAATGAACAGTTGAATCACGTTGGACAGGATGTACACAAGTACACTCATAAACTTGCAAAGTAGCCCACCTTCAATGACACTTCCCCTTCAGTGTTCCCGATCCACTTACATTATTCATAGACAAAAAGATAATTCCCGAAGTAATCACGTTGAAAAAATTAACATATACCAAGAATCTACCTACCAAAATTTTTAGGGCAATAACAATCGTGCACACCAACCAACAAATCGAGTTCAGAAAAAAAACTAGAAATTAAAATTTGCTGCAAACTCCGAAGTTCAACGTAATCGTAGTTCGGAAAATCAGAACGCATGGCGACAGTCAATAAAAAGTTCGCGTTGCCGTAGCAGATCATGAAGTGTTCGTAAAATTGGTCGATAAGAACAACAGTTCCTAACGGAACTAAAAAGATTACACTTTTTCGTATATATTCTATACACCCAACTACTATGACTGGTGGAAATGAACCTGGTTTAATACGTTCGTGAAAAACATACGAGCACAAGGATTGAACATTCGTCAGATGGCCAGGACCTGACGTGAAAAGTATGCGGTTCCAGAACTCGGCCAACTACAATTTCACGTACGGGCCTTGTCTCTCGTTATCGATCGTCCAAGTAGCCTTTCTTGAACATACGTCATTCTTCCAGTTATCGGTTTTCAAACCAAATTACATGCTCCTCACGACTTCATTCAGTCGGACATCACAACCCGAAGATCACAGATGGCTGATCATAAAATGAGCAGCGCAATCAGTAATTACCGTGTGAAGACAGCGTTTTCGCTATCGTGTTCTAATAGCAAATTAGACCACCCCTGCTGAAGATTACTGCATCCACTCTTCTGTGGACATGTGAAACAACTGGTTCTTTTTCATAATTACGACAAGGAAATTAAAGGACACAAGTAGTTTGATGTTAACACGTTTGAAACACATATGTAGCCTGACAATGAAGGAACACACAGCAGGCAGGACAATTTCAGAGAAATGACCATATACGAATAGCTTTACAAGACTACTCAAGAGTGCCTAGATCGGATGACCCCCTACGTACTACGGCATCCGTAACGCAAATGGCTGTGAACGCACCGGAACAGGCGTTTGTTAAATATTTCATGATGTGCCTCTTTTTCTCCAGTTTACACATTATTATTGAGAGCGTCAATCAGAGAGGCGAGAGCGTCTTTAGTCCCACAATCTTGGAAATCTTCCAGCTGAGATAAACGCAAAAATGTTGTATGGCAGTGTGATCAGATGACTGACAATCACCCACTTTTATTACCCACGGAGATCTCATCTAACTTCGCAATACGTTAATCATCTCAGTACAGTTGATTTGGGTACATTAAAAGACATCATCACATAAACGATAGAAACCTCTGTCCTCCAGATTTCAACAAATTGTCCAATTTTCAAATCTTATTGAGATCAATGAATTTGTGGTTTGCCTTTTCAAAATAACAACTGTCATGCAATTAGGCAATACTGTGGAGAGAACAACTGCAAATTATTTTACTCGTTAGGAAGTAGATATGTGGACAGCGTAATTTTCGATGATGTGGCTAGGCATATCATTAATTCTTCAATTTTCATAAGCTACACACAAACTATTTATAGTTTATATGCGGATAAAGAGATGTCATGATGATGAGTAACGTCTAAATCCGATTCAGTTTGCAGAGAGAACAAGTGATCGTGAAGTGAAAGAGAGTCATCACTGGATTGGAATATTGAGTAAGCGCATGTGTCGTGACAAACTTCAAGAGTGCGAATCACAAGGAAACAGATGGAACATACTGTAAAAAAACGGAAGCCTTTTTTCAACCAAGTTCGTGTTCTTACTTCAAACGGACGACAATGAGAGATGGAATGCAGACAGGCAACTGAGAGTGGACTTCTGATCACTTGATATCTGAGAACTGTTTATATGAGCAAGAAACGCACAAAAACAGACAGATTGACAAGCGCAACGGACGGTAACAACAGGGCAATTGCTGGTATTGACCGGGGACTAGTAGGGGAATCAGTCAAATGCAAACAATGGAATAACAAATTTCCGGAAGTGGTATGTTTATGTACTGGAACGTGTGCCATTTACAAACACACACACACAAGAACATAAACTAGATTCAGACTGACAACGACAGAGGAATGCTGTTTATGGGAAGTACACGAGAGAAAAACCCATCACCTAAAGAGACGGTTCCAACGATTGGAAGAAACGACAGCACAGGCACAGAGATGGTTGCTGATCAGCATGAAAATAGACAGACCTGGATAGGTAAACGGCCTTAAGCAGTATACAATCGTCATATCACATTCAAAATGCGTCTCGTATTTCTTGTAGGTGCCGAACACTGTAGTCATAGGGTAGGTTGAATTCGATTTTTGACAACCTATTTAATGATTGGAGGGCATCATCGAAACCTGAATAAAAGAAAGGGTAGAAAATAAATGCTAAGAACAGGTAGTCAGGAGTAAGTAGAATGAACAAACCGGTAACAAAAGGATGTGCACGAAATACATTATTTTCACGGAACTTCATCGAAGCGTTTGAAATGCGACAAATAAGCGATCGTCTAATCGACAGTAATGACGAAGGTGAAAATGTCCCACTAATTGCCAGACTGATCACGAATTCTGTGGGGGGTTGTTTCACATAATACCAACCACAAAATCGTGAACTATCAGTCAAATAACGACGTGCTGACACGCAAATCAACTGTGGTAGGGTACATAAATGCGAGGAGTACGATGCAAAACAGTATCATACGGTTGTGACCGCAAAAGACGCTTGGACTGCAAAGTTGTTTATTACAGGAACTCCCGTACTGGTTATGTTAAAACATGGGACCACAAACAAGTACACTCATCTATATGGCTGACATGCATTCACATACACAAGGTGGCAGTACGTTGTCATTTGCCCCGGGGCACTTCCCCACAGTATGTACACACTATTCCGATAGTCGATTCTGGTCCATCGTCTTCCTGGTGTTCAGGCTTGCCCGTCAGTTCCTGAATGTCGCCTGTAAGTAGTATACTATTCACGAACGAGA
>JTDE01001067.1:126046-149632 GCA_014338405.1 Paragonimus skrjabini miyazakii
AGTGGTGTTCGTCAGGGGTGTCCGATTTCTCCCATCCTGCTCAGTTTTGTCACGGAAGGTGTGCTTGAGCAATCCAGTGAACATGGTGTTGAGCTTCTTCTTGGCGCTAGATTGACAGATCTGAAGTACGCGGACCACACTGTCTTACTTAGCCCCTCTGCCAAAGACATGCAGACCAAGCTGATCAAGGTGAGTGACCGGGCTGGTTTGTGTGGAATGCACTTCGCACCTTCAAAGTACAAAGTGCTGCTTCAAGACTGTGGCATTTCCAATCCTACTTTCTTCATTGCAGGTAATCCGCTTGAGACTGTGAACAGTTTCACATGCTTGGGTAGTGCTATCTCCTGAGGTTGTAATATTGCTGATGAGATATCAGCTAGTATAGCAAAGACACGAGTTGCCATTGCCAAACTGCGTCATCTGTGACATCGAAATGGCTTTTGGTTGTCGCTGAAAGGAAGAGTATATAATGCTTGTGTACGTTCTGTTTTGCTCTGTGGTTCGAAAACGTGGCCTGTTTACAAGGAAGATATCAACAAGCTTGCATTGTTTGACCACCGTTGTCTCCGCCAATTAGCCCACATTAAGTGGACTGATCCCGCGAACAATGTGGCAGTTGGCCGACGCGTATTCCGGAACGCTCGATCAGCTGGTCAACTACTCACGGTGCACAGCTTGCGATGGTTAGGTCACGTACTTCGTATGCCAGCTGAGCGTTTACCATGCCGGGCAATATATACTGAGGCCACCAACAGTTGAGTGAAACCACATGGTGGTCAACCAACAACGCTATCCGAGATGACAATGTGTCGCAGTCAATGGCGGACCTGTATCCAAACCGTTTCTAATTCTTCCGCTTAGTCTTGTTTTAATAATTTTCAACTTTCTTAGTAACCTTTTCTTCCAGGATATTCCACGTCACTATTGAGGTGAGCGGCGGCTCGAGCCACAGTACCTTTTGGTCAGGTTCATGGCTGATATGATGATGATGGTCCGATCCAGTCGGGCGATGACTCATCCGATCATCCCTGTTGTTCGCCATCCGATCGTTAAGGGTTTTTGGACGTACCTCTCCGCCGCGTTGAGGTATTCCACCGAGCGTTGGACACTCGCACCTGCTGCCTGATAACCCACCACAATACGATCTTGAATGCATAATGACGGAGATGGTTCAATGCGTAAACGCTAAGAAATAGACCATGCTGCGATCAAACAGATTACACACTTAAAGTTAGAAAAAAATTTTCAAATCGTCACAGGAAGTAATTCGTTTCACTGAACCATTTATAGGAAAAACATGGCTCTGGAGAACCGTTAAGTATCGAGAGGAATACACCCGATTACTGAATGAATCGCATAGAGCCGTTTAAGTGGATACCCCGTAGAACCGCACGAAGGTTGGGTAGTCAAAGACGAAGTAGCGACATTAACCACCTCTCGGAAACTAATGTTTAAACAGATGGGTCCGCATTTCACCTGTTGGACATTCAAAAAAATGCACAGGGATAAGTCATTTTTCCAAACTTACTAACGTAACGACGCCCGACTATCAAAACTAAGGTTGTGGATTTCAGTCCTGTTGCCATTGATCCTGTTTGAGTTTTGGCGGCCTGGCACCGTCCGGCCTACGTGTGACCCTGTGCGTCACATGACTGCGAACAACCTGTATAATCTAACTTAGTAATCAAAAATCCGAAATTTTTTTAAATGCACACAGGTGGATCACATGTCTACGTACACGATTAACTCAGCTGGACTGAGTTATGTTACTACTGGGTGAATTAGGTGGGCAAGGCAACCGTGACCAAACACAAAGAGCATAAATGTATGTTCACTAAGAGTTGGTGGTTTGCATACAACACAGTTATTTGGACTACACTTAACGTCTATATCAAAACGGTCTAGACGTTGCACAAAATGTTTTCGCAACGTCGAATCCAATATTCTGGAGTTCAGAGGCAGGAGCAATAAAACCACACTTCACAGCTTGAATGCTCTCTGAGGAGGTCATGTGTTGGTGACAACAGAATACCATGCAACGTCAATATAGTCAAACACGGCCGTAGGAAGCAAAACTGTAGACGGAGGTTGGTTACGGTGTATATTGAAGTGGTACACGAAGGACTAGTGAAGGACTTTCACCGACTGAGTCTAAACACGGACAACAATAAGAACATCGTTTTGTCTCTGTTTTATGTATCATAAGGTGTTCGGCGTCATGTGACATACAAAGCAACACGTAGGCTGAATGACGACAAGTTATTCAACGCAACACAAAAGTAGCCGTGGAAACCGGTGTGATTGGTGCAAGTCGTTATCATTGAGAAAATACGAGCTCACTGAAAACGAAGAGTAATTTAGTATCCAATCACTGTTTTTAAAACAGGGGGCGAAAGATCAATCCGGATACAGGGCGATGAGAACTTACCGGTAGACAGGGTGTAGCTCCATGGATGATAGATGGAACTGACCAAGGGTTGATGTTTCAGCACTAAACGGAGCCACGGGACCAATCGGCCTTCGCTAAGAGAAAAGAAACCGAAGGAGCAACGGTTTGTGAACACACTTGTCTGTGTATAATCGAGTCAATACATGGAACGTCAAAATAGAGATCACCAAATAAAAATATTCTAACAGTTCATTTCACTGTACGGTCTGGGGAATTAAACACCATGTGTAGAAAAGCTTACATGACGTTAAACACGTGTGTTTTTGTAAATAACTGAACATAACATTAGATCCAAAATAATACGAAAAAGTTCACAAAGCATGGTAGCGAAAAAAAAAACAAGGCAGTCAGTAGCAGTAATTCGAATAAACGGCAGAGATATCAGTGTAAAATGAGTGCCAGATCACATTCGGCAATAATTTTCAGCAGTAAGAACAAACTAAAGTAGTCTACTATTTACGAGGTGTTGCACGGAATGCAACATAGCAACAAACTAACAGGAACAACAAGCAAGATGGAAAGAATGTTTAATTTACAAAAAAAAGGTAATTTGATGAATGTGTGAAAGTTAGGAAGCAAATAATCCAGCTAGATAGTAGCATATCAGACGACAATTCTCAAGAAGTATTTAGAGAGTGAGAACAAAGAATATTAAACATAGCATCGTCGATATCCGAGAATCATTCAGTTCGTTCACTATTTCATCCAAAATACATTTATGGGATGTCGTTAAGAAAATGTTTCGTTGATTGTCCGTACGAACAAACCGGTCCTTCGGATATTTTTTTCATAAGGCTATTGGGCCATAGTTCTCTTGGTGCGGGCGTGTCAACCACAATAACCGAACCAACCACTTGAAAGTTACGTCATCGCCGGTGCCACATGAACGACAGAAAATGAACAAACTAATAGTTTTCCAAAAGTCACTTGATAAATTTTGTATTTGACAATACCACTTATTAAGACGACTCGACATAATAGGTAGGTAAGATTCAAAACAGACTCTGACCTAAGATTAGTTCGATCTCGGAGACAGCGTTCACAAATCGGAAGCTAAGAATTGATTGTGAAATCCGTTTCACTGGAAATAGTTGTCCTTTACATGCGCTCCCATGAGGCATTCCATAAAGAGAATAAAAACACTATATACTAGGGACAATCGAGGACTGACATTATGTTCATTCCAAGAATAGATACAACGCAGTTCCATTTCAGCACCTCCGAACATCTTCAAATTACCGCTATATGTCTCCTTGGAGGAGTGTCACCTCTGGCCGATATACGAGAAGTAGCACATAGGTGAGCTGGTATCCATTGCACAGAATAACTCAAAATGTACAGTCTTAACCGAGGCGCAAGTAAACATGCATCCACACCGTTTTTATGTGATCGGCCTCCAGTTCAAAAGAAACGGGCCGAAATAAACAAGTTCAACTGAAGCGAAGTCTGGATGAAATGTCGGGCGACGAGTTTTCGTGATTGGCGCCATCTGTTGCCCATGGGGTTCAACCTTCCAAACATGGCATGTGCATGTACGAAACGGATTTTCTGGAACAACGTACGCAAGCCCTTTAACAATCACTGAAAACAAAAGGCGGAGGGATGGGGGTAAATAGATGGAAGTGTTTATTCCTAAGAAAGGCGTACATAGTGAAGTACCTCCTTGGAGGTACGAACAACCCGTGTTGATCAGTAATTTCCGGAAACCTAGAAAATTTATGAAGAACTTTGAGTTGTGCCGGCTTCAATCGACGGTCAACCAAGGATATAGCTCAAAAAAGGTTGATTAATCTAGCCAGATATTATCAAAAAAACAATAAAGTTATATACATATATATATAGTGCTGTTGTTCATCCATTCAAACCCGACAGAGTTCGGGTGGTTTCGACTAAGCAACGGAGACCAAGCAACAATTATTGAAGAGGCTTGATTTGATCAGTAATTTCGTCGGAGCATCTGGAACATTGAGTAGTTCCTGTCGTCGGGGTTGTAGATATGGAGGCAAGATTTCATCAGGTAAGTGTTTCTAAGAGAAATGGAGATTGTCCCCGGCTTTGTGGTGACCAAACGGAAGGTTCGGCACTAAAAACCATCTGGATAGATATCACCATGTGCTCGTTCACGCTCATCCAGATAATCAATGTATGTGCAAGTAATTTTTCCGAATCTATGTTGAAGGTGACGTGACATAACATTGACGTCGATGACCATTTGCTTAGCTGCAACTGTGGCGTCAAGTTGCATAGTTCCAAAAGAGTATGTCTATAGTGGGATTTCGTTTAGACAAATGGATGAGCGAAGACGTCAACGTACTGAAAGCGGTGCCGGACAATACCTTTCTATGCCAATTTCTACATTTTAACCAGCGGGCTGGATCAATATTTGTTACACTGGGTTTGCAGTGAAACGCTGTGGATGCCTTCAGTACATTCCGAATGGTAGTGTCCGAAGGACACTGTTCAAGGAGAGCTAGGCTGTCCCTTGGTGTCTCTATTGATGACGCAATCGTTTTTGTTTCTCCATACACCCCCGTTGCTTAGGTTCTTATTGCAATCAGTTATCATAAAAAAGCTCTCGGCTCGTTGACGAAAAACAGAATGGTACAAGTTGTTGCGCGAAATTCGATGATTGGGACAAGCAAGCACTACCATTACGAACGCTATTCCTTAAACGTTTCAAACTAAGACTATGGGGACCGCGCTTTATGAGAGGATATAAGAAAGAAGACAAAACAATGTTTTCGACTATCATGAAGAAGTGTTGCATGCAACTTATCAATGTTGCTTTAAACCCCTGTCTAGTGCAAACAGCTGCAGTGTTGGCAGCACGCCAGCTGTTCGGAGCATGAAGAAACTGAAATTGGCGAAGCTCCTAATGTTTTGGACAGACTACAAGGTCACCTCCACTACAGGAATCAAAGCGTCACCCACCAACCATTTTGTAAAGTGCCAAGCCGTTTCGAATTCATGCGAGAAAAGCAGACAGAGCTATGCATGTGCTATCAGACACGTGGCAACGCTAGTGAATAGTCTCAGAACAGTCAGTTATTCGCAGAGTAAAGGACGAATGTGTGAAATCCCTCATTTAGAATGCTAAGCACTGTGGACAGCAGATATCGCCAACCATGGAAAATCGGTGCATGACATTCTATCCATATTTCATTCCACCTAAACAGTGTTTTTTTCGGCCCGTTTCTTGTGAAAAGGAAGTCGATTACGAGAAAACGGTGTGGAAGCACATTCACTTGCGAGGTGGATACCATATCACCAATGCGTGGTTTCTTCAGTATTGTAACCAGACGTGAAATTCTTTCAAGTGGACATACAACGACAATTGGGAGAAGTTCCAGGGTGCTGAAGTAGAACCGAATCAAATAACTTATTGTGAAAATGGAAAGCTACAGTGAACCGTATCAGAAGAAAAAGCGTTGTAGTCCGGGATAAGTGCACTGTATTTCAATGATAATGAGGTGGTTGGATAATTGTGGGTATAGAAAAATCAAGTAGATCTACAGAAGTCCAAACTGAGAAAACTGAAAAATCGAATTCTATAAATGCCCACTGTTACGACAACAGGATCACTGTAAGGAAACCCACAAGGTCACAAATTCGAGATTTCACTACCCCGGAAATAATTACATGTATGTAGCCTGACGGTACATACTCCGCACGTTATCGAGTATATTGCACGCAGGTAATCACAATGTGGTGTTTGTATATCTTAGAGTATACGAATGAGTAATCACACCTAATAGCCACATGAATAAAGTTTGCAAGTCCTAGCTGGAGACACAAGCATGATTGAACACGTGTATCGACCACGTGATGCGTTCATCACCAGGTCCAAAAATAATAAGACGCCTGGCAAAAAAGGAATATGATTCGCCACTGGCAAAAGGACCAATCAGAAAGCTGAAACAATAAAAAATAACGGTCAACGGACCAATAGGAAGCGAGGAGATTTCACGTGGTATACAGTCAAATTGTCATCATGTGAGTTCAGGTTTTAGAAGAATCTGCACCTGAAACGTGACCAGAAATGTCACCACGGTTAAGCTGTTATTAAAGAATATGACTTTCAATAAGCTGAACAATCAACTGGTAAACAGCACACACCTGAAAATAACCATCAATTAAACAGTCTCCGAAAGATCACTCCCGGGTGGTGCAAGAAACCATGAGTCGTAGTTGATCATAAGCTGGTGCAATGAGATGCCCTGTACCTGAAGAATAGAAACATTCTTCACATCATATAAACGAGCCTAACGCATTCACTCCACATAGTGAACAACGTCTGAGCCAACTTCAGCATAGTTTCCGCCATTTGCAAGTCGAAAAGATGTAGGGTAATGGCAGATAAACAGCACCAAACATACAACAAACGGTTAGACTGCTTTTCACGTGCGACCAGGTTGACTGTATTGGAGCAAATGCTCGGTGGGTTAAAAGGTGGAGTTTTTCAGTCTTAGACAGCAATCTGCCAGATAGTCTGAACAGAATGGAGATAAAGTAGCCAACGGAGGAGCATACGAAAGATTCGACTAATAGTCAAAGTGAAATGCATTTTGTTAAAGAAATACTTACTTCAGAGCTATGCTCACGAATGCTTTGAACTTGGAGTCCTCGTTTCTCCGGTAGGCGGTGTGTGCCTCCATTACAATTCCCATCGCGTTGAAGAAGCGCTTAAGAGAACATAACATGATTGGAGATTGAACTGTCTTAAAGTAAAACTGATCTAAGCAAGTGGACAAAAACATCCAAGATGTCATTTTTAAAAGTAGTTATAAACGATGAAGACCCTATTGCTCTAATCAGCAAGGCTAATAAGTCAATGCTAATTTGAGGACGTCGAGATTACAAATGGCGGGTTGGAAACAGCATCCGATATGGCAGTGTACACGCATTAAATATTAGTCTCCACTTTTACTCAATCTTACTTAGATTCTCTTTCCATCATAGTTTGATGCTACTTACTTCTTGAAACATCAGTTGCAATCAACCACAACTAAAGCTACAGTACCGTCCATGTAACAATTACATTTCCACAATGAGCGTTCTTTTTTTTCAAACTCACGTTCAAATATCGTCCAAATAAGCAATCATGTTTATCACACACGTCAACAATTCACGTTAATGAAAAAAGCGGTTACAGTCACTAAACTCCAAGAAAGAAAGGAGTATCAAGAAGGTTTGAGAATGTATGTACAAATATACTGCTAACCCCGTTTCAGTGCATACAAGGTTGAACAGAGGAGGACATAAATTGTATGAATGTCAATGAAGAGTACACAAATCAATCCACAGTTTTAATCTGACAAAAGTGTCTCATGTTTACCAAATAACCGATCATGGAGCAGCTGACATCATGCGCAAATGGATTGCAAGTTATTTCACACCCCGTTAGTGTGGATGGAATATCTACTCATCAAAGTAGTCTCCTGAATTGGAGAAGGGAGACCCATAACAAAATTGTCGCGGCCATCTCATAGAGTCAGTAAGCAATGAAATTCTCTGTTCTGCGGAACCGAACCAGAAAAGTGGAAATACTCTGATGAGATGAGCAATTACTTCAAGGATTACGTACCTCGAGCGGAAGTCATACACTGGATATCAGAGTGTCGTGACCAGCTCAGACATGCATACAATAAATTAACACGATGTGGTAACTTACGCGTTTTCACACAACCGTCGGGGTACAACGATTGTGATGTGTACAGCAGTGTGGTACCGCATAACTATCACTAAAAATTCTTATACGAATATTGAAGAATACATCAGCACACTGATTATATACAACAAACGTGACAGCATGTTTCGCCCATCACATCTGCGCACTTCACTTTTAACCGATTGAAGTAAATATCAAGATCGATCAGAAAACAAGAGTGCTTTATGCCGCTAACGAAAAACGAGAATCCTTCTCTTCGGTTTATTGATCGTCTGCAAGGAACCGCTGGCGGTTTACCAAAGTGCATGGTGCACGACGACACATCACCCTATGTGACAAAACCCAACTGCTGCCCCAACTCAGTCGGTATCTACGCTATTACACATGCACATACACTAAGCATACTTACTGAGAAAATAGCACGTTAATCGTGCAAACCTTTACTAGTTATCACGTTGCGTTCATAACGATCTTAGCTTGCTGTCATGTGACTTTACGATCACGTACGGGACAAATGCACAACAAGTCTCCAAATCTGTGCAAGCGGGATTCGAGGCAGCCTGGAACCATTTGACAGTCAGAGTCGATATCTAGGGTTTCATGAACACTATGGCAAGGGCTCATTAAGGCATACGATTGTCGGCGAAAGCTTCACATCAATTAAGTAGGAGGGAGAAACTATGAGAACAATACATTCCATAACTCGCAGAAAATCCGTGGAAGCAAAAAACTATATGGCAAAGGTACAAGAAAAGAAACTAAAGTTAGCGTAATGACGCCTAAAAGTGACAAGATTAACAAGTCAGTATGATCTCCCAGAATACGCTTGACTATTTGTACATTGAAAATGATTACGTCAGCAGGATACAGATTACAAGCGATTTATGCGCTATTTTGACTGAGATCATGAGGCTTGAATCCCACAGCACAAGTTGACTGGCGAGCGAATTAAAATGAGGAAGACTCCACTGTCTCAGTATCCATTAAACATTATGCTCTGACAACCAGACATGCCAACGTGATGCACACACGACCATACAAAGTTGGCGACATTCACTTCCGGACTTGTCTGTCATCAAGATTTGGTCCAAAAGAAGCCTGCGGTAAAACGTTGCTACAAACGGCTTACGTTGAACCACTTGTGATTTCAATTACATACTTCATGTCGAGTGTACACCCGAAGGACTAAGACCGAGATGTATGTGAATGGAAGCTTTTATAGTCCAGTCAGGCTAGTTTGATAGTGAAACACACGTCACGGAAACGAAACTAGGGAAACCAGTAACAGGTTCTAAGCCGGGATGAAGGATATATATGAAAATATACAGCAAGAACAGTTGTGATATAGAAGTATGTATCACAAATATTCTATTTAGGGTTAGCAAAAACAAGTAAATTTAACGTTGAACTGAGAAAAAGAACAAAACCATCACGATACATTGTGCCAACACAACTGAAGAAAATGTGGGATAACGAGTCAACATGATTCAAGTCTCTGAAAAGTGGAAAGTGGTTTGCCAAACAATGATACTAACCTGCCGAAGTGTTATCGTCTTTCCACCAAACGAGTCCAAATCAAAACTTTCTGACAGCCTGCGAGCTGGTGATTCGTTATACAATTGCCCGTGCTGTGAAGGGAAATAATACACCAATGAATAGGTGGATCAACGACCATATAAAACCGCAAACCACATTGATCAAATATGATAAATAAATAGCCTGTCAATTCCCAAGTAACAGCCAATCGACGAATGAACAGCATTGTGGGCTATTTTGAGCCCAAGTAAACATATAAACATTCGTCTATTCACGAGGCCAACTGGATCGTACAGCGACTTGGGCTTGCGTTCGTCGCAACAGTGACACAGAAAATTCTAGAAAACTTCCATCCTCATTCTTATGAACAACAACAGTAAACATAAAAATACGCAAAATCTAACCAGAAGACAGCCACTGATGATGTCTGATGTGCATTTACAAAACTGGATTCAGTCAGAAGCAAGTAGCTGAATGAAAAAAGTACATTTGGGTCCAAAAACATGACGTAATGACAACAATTTTAAACGTCATGCAGACGCATATTTAAAAAAAGAAGCGCGAAAATGATAAAATTCAATTAACCCTATCGCGTATGAGGTTCTGTCGCAGCTATGATGGCAAATATTCCCAAGTTGTCTTACATGGTTCGGTTGCTGATAAATTCACGTCATCAACCGAATCAAACAACATTTGCATTACTGTACCTTAGTTCTGCTGTACAGCATGCATTCAGGAGGCGTTAATGAAACATGATATAAAGAGCTAACTTGTTAGCCGATGGGACAGCTACCGTATGATTAAAAGCACATCTATGAAATGCAAAACAAAGCCAAATGAAAAAAAGGAACGACCTGTAACCAACCACAAAATAAGGAACAAGCGGTTATCCAAAATCTACGTAGGATCTACGTAGCCTTGCAACACAGAATTAGTCCAGTTCGGAAGATAAACGGGAGTGTGAAAACGCGAAACAGATGTATTTATTGTAATTATCTCCATTGACTGAGGTTACTGGAGTGATTAACTTGGGCGTAACTGTTTGTACCACTTCCATACTACTGTTGTATGACAGGCAGTTTCGTTGTGAGTAGTATACTACTCACAAGTAGTATCATCATCTTCATAACAGCCATGCGCCTGACCAAAAGGTACTGTGGCTCGGGCCGCCGTTCACCTCAACAGTGACGTAGAATATCCTAGAAGAAAACGTTACTGAGGAGGCTGAAAATTATTGAGAGAAGACTAACAGGAAGAATTAGAAATGGTATGGATACAGGTCCGCCATTGACTGCGACACAACGCCATCTCGGATAGCGTCTCTAACCAGCGGTTTGAGTGATCACGAGGACCCCAGCCAGGCAGGCGACACCTACCCACTTTGCTCAGTGAAGCAGTCAGGGCCTTCATATTTCGTGACCATGTTGTTGCTTGACCACCACGTGGTTTGACCCAACTGTTGGTGGCCTCAGCATATAATGCCCGGTAAGGTAAACGATCAGATGACATACGGAGTACGTGACCTAACCATCGCAAGCTGTGCAACGTAATTAGCTGACCAACTGATCGCACATCCCGAGCGTTCCGAAATACGCGCCGGCGAACTGCCACATTGCTCACGCGATCAGTCCACTTAATATGGGCCAATTCGCGGAGACAACGATGGTTAAACACAGCAAGCCTGTTGATGTCTTCTTTGTAAACAGGCCACAAGTAGTATATTATCTACAGGCGACATTCAGGAACAAAAGGGCAAGCTCCGAACGCCAGGAAGACGACAGACAAAAAGGGACTATCGGTATAGTGTGTACGCGCTATGAAAGAAGTTCCAACAAGGCGAATGACAATGATGTATGTGAATGCATGTCTAACTTGCAAATGAGTGTGCACGTTTGTGGTTTGATTTTTGACATGACCTATACGGGAGTTTGCGCAATAAACGAATTCTCAGGCTAAGCGTCTTTTGCGGTTACAACACCACTACCATACTACTTCCGTTAATCCTCCTCAAAGTACTTTCATAATACCGAATATCGAATATGAATGTATACGCCACGAGGACTGCCGCAAGCTAACGTTTTTTCTATCAATCGAGTAATCCTGTTCAACCAGTACGACTGGCTAAACATCGCACAGTTTCAACTGTTACATCACAAAGTAACCTGACTAAAATCTTTTTGAACTGGGGAGGTCTGAAAATAGGTAGGAACAGGAGCATAAATGACAGTGGGAGTACTTCACGTGGTAACGATGAAAATTAATCTAATCAGTTGTTTCTTGTCCCTCAAGGTATATCTAAACCAATGATAAGGTTTCCTATATACGTTATACTTTACAATGTCTCATTATCGTATTTGTGCTTCAACATCAATTCTCAGTGACTCGGCGTCAGTCTAAAATAACATAAAGGGTTTTTCTGGACTTGTTTTTAGAGTTATCAGCACTAGGCGACTCAGCCCCGCTCACTGAAACAGAATAAAAACGGAAACATTGCACTAAAGTCCAAGCACTATGAAGATTTGTAAAAACATGGCTTCAAAACGAACCAAATCATCAAGCACCAACGATCCATCGTAGTCCGAACAGAGAGGGGAGACGGATAGAAGGTATGACTTAGCCAAAACAAACATCCCATTTGAACCAACTAAGGCTTGGTTCACATGAGCACAGAGGGCTTTGTTGACCCTACTCAGTAAGAAGGCCCGTTAAGCTGAGTCACTGCCGCGTCGGGACTTTAGTGCAAGATTTCAGTTTTCCCTCTTCGTCCTAGTGTGCCAGGATGAAATGCTTAGTTTGGCCGGTTTTAGAGAATTTGGTAAGGCAAGACTCGGGAAAACCAATTGGGTTACCTTAAAAAGACATCGGGCCATGGAAAAGACATACCAAGATATTTTGAAGTCCAAAAGGTGTAGTAAATAATGAGTGCGATGGCTAACGCAGTTTAGGCTATGCTCATTAGTAGCGAAGGGATAACAGACGATCAACTGTTTAAAACAACGGGATCAACACTTTTGAAACTATAGACCGAAATGGTCAATCGCGGTGAAAACTGCGATGTCCAAGGTATTCATTTTCTGAGCTCACTGTCCGTGTACAATTGAAACGTGTGGTCGAAACCAGCAAGCGCCCACGAGTTGAATTTGAACTGCATAACAAGGCGTGCTACTGTGTTGTCGGCGTCGTTTTCGTTTGTGTAGGTCATGTGCATGGCTTACTGGACCTTTGGCTCATGCTTGCTTGTATTGTTTCCTTTTACAAGACTGTTTCTGGAACCCATACATCGGAAGAACGTCGTTCCCCGGTCTGTCCACATTGCCCCAAAGTCAGTCCACGAGTGTAACGGACATCCAGAGTGTAAGCGGTCGGCTTGCATGTTACACCTTGCATCTTGAGAGCAAAGTAGCTATTTACACATGTTACTACTATCTTCAATTCAGTAGTCACACTAGATAAGAAAAACAGTAAAATTACTGACCTTCAGGTGATAAAATTTCAGAAGTACATGCCACGCGTGAGGACCCGAGTGCTTTGAATGTGATGACCGTTTCCTTGTATTGCTATATATCTGTTGAGTCTCATAGTCAGTATCCTCCTCAACTAGATCCATACCATCTTCCATCGGTTCTCGTTTTCGTGAGTTGAAACATCCTAATATCGGCCGAAGCAGAAAGTTGCGCGGCTGGAGCAAACTGGAAGACTCTTCGGAAATGGAATAAAGGGGTTTTTTGAGGAGTCCATGTTCAATTAGATCGCGCAGCGCAGGACACAGGTGCCGACGTACAGCTTTAATTACCATGCGATGAGCTTCAGAGCAGAGGAACTGAAACACGTGGAGATAAAAAGTCACATTAGTTTAACTGCTAAATATTGGTAAAAGATAATCGACGATATATCGAACTGAATACACAGTAACAAATGCGAAACGTGTCAATGGTGCTCGAAGTCACGGAAATCAACAAGTACTCGACATTTTGTTTGGGGGGAAATATTCAAGTCAGGATCATCGAGATTATCGCTTTGAAACCAGTAGGGCACAAGCAAGCGCGGAAACGCTACAGCACAAACCGTCAAAGATAAAGACAGGACACCATATCAATTTGGTGGATTATTAGTTATTGCCTTGTATCCTGGGTTGTTTTGCATAATATAGCTGTCCTGTTGAAACATCACATGTTTACTTCACTGTCGAAGTAAGAAAAGATGAGAAATTGAACGGAAAGTGTTAGGATGCAAGGAACAGTATGTTACTTTGTCTGTATGGACACCAATTCCAAATTAACACAGACGACTGAGTCAACTCTCGAATTGTATGTAACCATCCTCTATGTCTCATTGTTCCCCATGAATTCATAACAGTCTCATTCAGTTGGATTAGCCAATTACAGCGTGATATATCTGTGTTCAGGATTGCTGCGTAGCAAATAGGTCGCATTGGGTTGAAGATGAAACTAAAACAACCATGTAACCATCAAACAATATAAATAAACGATATGGTGCTTCCAATGATCATTCAATTCACTTGTGTGCAAACGGCATTCAAGTTCAACATCATAAGAAATGTAAGGGCTGAGCAAAGAACATTATTTTGCTGTAGGTGGCTATATCTTTCAAATACCCCTTAGTAGCAGAAACCATTAAATTCATTTGGGAGTATGCAATGGTGTCGTAAATGGAAATCAAGTCAGAAACCAGTGGATCGAGAGAATTAACGCAATAATACATAGTCAATATAAAATTTGTGGTCATGCTACTGAGGGGCTGGAGGTTCACTGCTGAGGAAACCTAAGTCAAACCTCCAACACTTGCAACGCGAGTCGCTTTTTTGGTGTGCGACATACTATGTAGGTATGAACTGAAGAAGAGCAGTGGAGGTAGTCGAAAATCTTCCAACCGTATGGTTATGAGACGGGCGTCGTTACCACGTTATTGAAATAAATCTGTAGGAATACGACAAACATGCGAACGATCGACGCAAAATAGTTAAAACCTGCCTTTACAAAACATCATCGCAAGAACAGTCGTGAAAATCAGCAAAGCAGGTAACATTGGTCAAACTCCTCGAATATGAAACTGAACAAGTAGCTGACAATAAAGACATCGATTCACTCATGTCTATTTCAGAAAGGAGTAGGTGAACGAACATTTACAGATACAAAGTCTCGCATCATCACAATTCTTTCCACACTGCGTGGAATGAGGTACCGGAATGACCTACCTCCTCCGTATCAGAAACGGTGTGGTCCAGTTCAACCGTGTTGGGACCGCTGGAAGTGGAATTACGCACGGTTCGGAGACCAGAGGAATAAGCCGCAGAGGTTACACATGTAGGATTTCCATGATCCAGCATGGTACGTAGATTAGCTTCGTGTAGTCGTTGAACTGGGAGTGAAATTTTAGTACCAAGCGTTTGACCCAACGCGATTGAATCGGAGTGAAGTGAAAGGGTATGTGATCGCCTAACCGGCCGCCTGCTTCGATCCTTTTCAGCAAGCACTGAACGGCATTCATAAATGGATGTGTCCAATTCGTCAACAGACGTGGTGGGTTTCATAATGCAGCTGGTTTGTTCGAAAGACCGGTTGAAATGCTCGCTTTGAAACGAGCGAAGCAAGTTGACTTTTTGCAACACCACGTTAACAGCCACTTCCAGACGAGCTCTAACGGTGCCCCAGTGTTGCAACTTGGCACGCTCGACAGCTGCTGAACTCCGAGAAGTGTCTTCAAGGTACGTTTGTCAGAGATGCGTGTTTAACAAAAAAAATCACAACAATGATGCAGTTCACCCTCATATATCAATCAATTGTATCAAGTGTCAGTGGCATCGAACAATTTCTACTATAGACTGAACAAACTGATCGTTTTGGAGAACGTAATGAGAGGTTGCGTGCGAATAAACCAGAGTTTCAGAACACCACTCAGACAAAATATGCGTTTAAACTGAAGTCCCGTTTTACTTCTAAATTGTGTTTTTAGGTCTTGCTTTGATTGAGCGGGAGCGATGTCAACCACATTCACTTCTGTCACATGCAGCCAATGCGCTGTAATGATGTTGGGCTACTTATAAGTAGTGAGTAGTGACGAGCTCCACGTCCAAACTACGGATGTCATGACACCTCAAAATAGACATCTCAGTAGTATGGACTAGGTATCCAAGATACCGATGTCAAAACACTGAAGAACAGAAGATGTGCACTCACAAGAAGCAAAATTCTAGAAGTGTTTTAAAAAAATCCTGCACTGAAGATTGGCGTTTCGACCGACATATTCGAAACAGCGAGCTAAATACCGTTGATCCGTCTTCCGTGGAACAAACACAACTGATTCGTGTATGACTATTAGGAATAGCCAAAATACAAAACAGAGATTGTTGCCTACTTACCAGATGTGGTGTGTTTGGCCCCATTTTTCTTGTGAAATTTCCAATCAGCGAGCTCACCGAACTGAGTAGATGTGAATATGTGCAGGATTGCCATAGCGCGCTGAAGCAACGTGATTGTGCGATCGCGTGACGACTGAAACAGATGCATCAAAGAAAAAGCAAGTGGAAAAATGAGCAACAACGCCCTGAGGAATCTTGTATAAATATTCGGATAATCATTAACAGAACAACGATTTTACGGGGATATTCTCAAACAGATGTTCAGGAAATAACGGCTTTTACCCAGTCCTAAATCTTTCCTCCATTCGTCGAACAAAACAAATCTAATACGTTCATAATAAATTATGTCCTTCACGTGATTGGAAGGTGATGTCCACATCTTGGTCTGAACAAATTAACCACCAAAAAATGTGCCAGTTTCTTTAGTAAACATGTGTTTCACACAAGCCAATTATCAACATCGTTCTGAAATTTGAAGTAGTTTGCTCGAGGGAAAGACTTCAACGTTTTACACGTAGAGTCAAAACTACATATCACTTAGTATGCAATGGATTTAATCAGAATTGTGCACTGCTCAGTTAGCGTGAGTATCTTGTAACGACTTGCCAGACAGGAAGTGTAGACTGCAAACAAAATATCGAATAACCGTACATCTATAGGTAACAGATAGTGTAGTGGGATGGAGATCATATTGAAAATGAGTCATTCAATGAAACAACATCCTAATTACTTATTTCACATGTGCACGTCATCGACCGCGCACTAGCATTTAGAAAAAGGAATCCACAATACATTACGGTTTCCCAGTAAAGGTCGCGTGAACCTTCACGGACTCTGTCTGTTTGGCTGACGTTAATCGAAGTAAATTTTTGCTCGTCAGATCAATTTTCCTCACCGATAGATCGACCAAGCACGTGTATTGTCTGTGATCAAACGACTGTGGTCCTATTTCACGGATGCGCTAAGATAGCTCATTGAACGTCAGAATAAATGCGTTCCAGACTTGCTAGCTCATCACAACGTCCACAATCTATCACCAAATTGTGATTTAACATGAAGTAAACTGACAGAAGCAACAGTCATTCTCATAAAAACCGATGCAATATTATAAAATCATCAGCGTTTGTCTGCAGAATGAACAGCGTAGTCGTATCGTGTATACTTTACAACACATTTACAACGGCAAAACTGTCGCACCATTATCTCCCCCCGGGAGGAATTTGGACCAAATTAGGACCACAACCGTGGTCTTTGATCAGAACTGGGGTGGGGGGTCATTCTAGTTCGTAAAATATTTACACAACGTCTACGAGAGTGCACGCAAGTGATATTTCTGGGCGGAAGACTAGGACAGGTGAAGTTATGATTCGCAGCGCGAGATGGACCACAGGTCGTTGGGCTTTTTGCGGGGTTTGTAGTTTATACTTCGAATGTCGGTTATGCAGAGAAAGCAATATGCAAGGTCCTTGACTTCGCAATGAACAGACAGGTAAGAAAGAATTACACAAAAACAGCAACGATAAAAATAAAATTTGCATAAAGTTTGTTACTTAGCAGTGTACCCAATCACGGATGAGTATCGCCATTTGTGCTCACAACGGCTTATGGAACCAACATAGTACATATCGGTCGATTGAGCCACCAGTTTAAGCGTATTGCACACTACACGTTGAGAGGGTTTAGTCCTCAAATTTCATAACGAAAGGCGTTTACAAAAAAACTAAGTTGCATGTAGTCATGATACTGTCAGGTTGTCCCGACCTAAACGGAATTGATCAGTAAGACGAAAGAACAACTGTGTGACCGATAGTAGGAATCGCTGTCACCAAACTGCCCAAACCCCAAACCGGACGTGCCACGAACACCTTAGAACGAGATCCACATGACAAACTCAGAATATGATCGGTCCGGTGGAAGATTGCTGACTTCTGGTTGGTCGAGATCGTTTATCTGATACAAATTACGTAAAACAGACCAATCCGATCATGTTTAGCACATAGGTGATTGCTTTATAAACTAGTCAAATTATCACCAACGATGATTCCCGTTGACCTTCTATGTATGTTACACATAGAGAGAATAGATGGCAAACAACTGTTTAAATCCAATGACGGAAAACAAGCTTAGGTGACCGTTTCAATGGAGAAATGTACTGATTCAAGAAAGTTTGTCGAGGAGAGCGAAAATTCAGCATAAATGCCGCACTTGGCCGGTCGAAGAAAATTAAAAGCCAGACCAACCTCAGCTAAAACAAACAGGGGCTATTGTGGGGACCACTGAGAAGCAGGTAGAATCAAAAGACAAGGTACACAGATTCTGACAGATTCTTTGGACAACGTAGTAAAGACGAGTATGTGCATGTAAAGAATGCTGTCTACAGACCACAAGATCACTTATGCCGAGACAAATCTGATTTAAAATGAACTAAGTTATATTAAGTGACCAAAGCTGAGAGAAACCCAACTGGGAGGCAACTGACTCAAACTGTTAACCGCATAGGGGGCGCAGCAACCAACACATATGATCATGAAATGAAAGGCTTCCTAATCAGTTCTAACCTTTACTTATGTTTTGAATGTTCATGTTTTCTTTCATTTCAACGTAATAGTGAGAAACAACGCAAAAATAACGATCAATCATTATGGACAAATCTATAAATCCCACTTACGCAACCGTCTCATCAACCTATCGCGGATTTTATGCCAACAAGAGATACTGACAAGAAGGACTGGCAGTTCGTTCCACAGCGTTCCAAGACTTTCAAAAAATTATGCGCAATCAACTTTGTTTCATTTCTAATCTTAAACAGTCACATGTGTTCCGTGGCCCCAGATTCAGTGA
Organism: Paragonimus skrjabini miyazakii; assembly: GCA_014338405.1. Lineage (NCBI taxonomy): Eukaryota > Metazoa > Platyhelminthes > Trematoda > Plagiorchiida > Troglotrematidae > Paragonimus > Paragonimus skrjabini miyazakii. The sequence continues at coordinate 144,920 of JTDE01001067.1, forward strand.
ATGCGTGGGTTTCTTCGAAGGCATCAACGAATCCCGATCAAAGTGGAACCAGATCGTTACTCGCATCTCATGACATTATTATTCAATCCCCATCAAGGTGTTCCTGCAGAGACAGAGAGCTGAAGTAACTTGTTGAGTGTAAGTTCACATGTAACAACGTCCATCTGTCTTCTCTCACCAACAACAATTTCCAGAGGGACACTAACAAGCACTAAACAACTGCTAGTGTTCAATTCAACTGCTCAGATCTTTTCTATACACCTTCATTTCTGACAATCTAGTGTTTCAATTGACCACCCATCCATATCATGATAGTTTGCCAAAACAGTTTTTATTGTGAGGTCAATATTCATCGACTACCAACACCACCCGTTTAGACCAGTGTGATCTGCTGACAAGTGACTCATTTCCGGTTTGAAACGTTGTCCAAGTTAGTCAATAATGCGATAGGCTCAAAAATTGCTGACTAGAACGTGTGAGCGGGAAGAAACGGATTAGCAACATATGATGGAACTATAGTGACAAACTTGGCACGATTTGGAAATAGATCGTTCTTCAACTTTAGGTACATCTCAAGTTAAGGAAATCAAAAAAGAACTGTCCAATTCAAACACTGTAAGCTGATTAACAACTACCCGTATGTGTGGTTACACTCTAGGAACGCATAACGATCAACGTTTCGACGCATAGTGTGCAAGCAAAAATAAGGAAGGCATAAGAAAAAGAAGACAAACCAATCTGTAAACGTTAACAATCTTACTTTATCAGAGAACACCGGCCGTCCATTCAAATATTCTCGTCGTGTGGCGTTCTACGGAACAAAGAGCAGAGGATGTCATACGACCCAAAATATCATACAGAGAGATGCAGGTGGCGTTGCAAACAGAACCACATAAAACATACACACATACACGCATGCGAACTGGATGAGAAAAAGGACAGACGAATTAAATCCGCGAGGCAACAATGTGCTACCATGTGGACACCAGCCGGACATCACGGATAAAACAATCGAGCAAAACAACAGCATGAAAACACACTAAGCGTGATGTGTCCAACCAGCAGAAACAGGTTGAGACAAAGAAACTAAACTGTGGCATGTGTGCACCTTGTACACGACCACCGCCACCATCACCAAAATAGACAAGCTAGTCAGGTCAACAAACCAGTTACTGCAGTTAGCTAGCAAGCTCATAAAATGAACGGATAACAGCATTAGGTTAGGTAGATAGTAATGTACTGTTATGAGCATACACGCAGAGTAGTTTGCCAATTCCCACAATGAACGCAGATGCAAAGTATGTATATTCGTATCAAAATACAGAAGAGCTCAAGGTTTCAACCATCTCCGGACAATGGATGCTTTGCTAGTTCATTTATCGCAGACCTATCACACTATTCTTCTCATTCAAGACTCTTATCCAAACCATTTAAAACTCGATACAGTTCGTATAATGTTCACAACCTGATTACTAATATCCCATGCGTTTAAACAACTGTTCTTTTTGCAAGGTGAGGGCTTATCTTAAAGGAATTTCTTAGTATTACTCCCGAATGGCATAAGGAAATCGCCCCGATCCTTATTCTCCTTCATCCGCTTGAATCGGCTGTACTTTTGTATTCACAAACCTTCGGTTCAGCGCTGAATACAGATGAAACCACGAGCAGCAAAAGGTCTCAGCAGTGACACAGGAACGCAAGAGTCAGGTAGTGCATTGAAAGGCGGGACTAGAAGAACCGCAGCCTTAAGATGGAAAATAAATTAAACGTTTACAGGACAGCAACGCTATCCATTTCGTTATGGCAGCAAAACGTGGATGATCAATTCGCATATTCCAACTGCATCCAGCTACAGTGCACATGATTCATTCTAGGCACCCTGTGATCGGATGTAGTTCCGAACACTGAGGTTCATCGCCGAACAGGTAAGAGTAGAATCGACAACTTGCTATTTTTAGACTACATTTGACGGATTGGGCCAATACGTAAGCTGAACAGCCTGGATCTGCCATGCTACGAAGAGTTCTGTTCACATCATCATATTACTTCGGGTATATACCGGATGTGGGCAGTTTGGGTACAACCACAGGTACTGCAACGTCAGCCGGTTCATCAGCATCCGCTATGACGACAAGCTAATCAGGACACGGGTACCGACAACCATACAGTTATGTACGCGAGTACAGGAGTGAGAAAGTAACGCATGTTCACTAAGAGTGAAACAGAGTCAGGCCAGATATATAGACAAATCGTGAAGATGCAGACACGCGCGTACACACAGTGAACCAAAACAACACGGGGAACCACAACATCATGAATACCTTAACACCGGCACCATTTATGTGGTTGGATTCCGTGTTAATGTGTCGTGAATGGCCTAACTGTATTCCCGGAGAGACTGTTTCAAACGCAGCAGCATCACTATCGGGTTCGACAGCATGTCGCTGATGAGTGCGTTTGAATTCGGCCAACACTTTGGCTAACGTGTCGCTACAAGCACCAGATCCTGGGCAGCAAAGTAAGCGAAAGGGATAAAAGTCAAATGAACATGGGCTGGTACAACCAATATGCTATGAGAAAACAGCTATAAACGGACACTGTCAAGCATTCCGACGAGTATGCGTAACAACGTCTAGAGAACAATAAACAAGATGTGAGATCAGGTTCAAGAAAGCGGAAACAGAATCTATCTATGCTCTTGAACTAAACCCCACATCTAACCAGTGAAAGCGCTAAACCTAAGATGGTGCTATAAAAATGAAATTAGTTCGTGCTAAAATCATACGGGCATGGGGGACATAAGTACGATTCAGGCCTTGCATACACAATTAAATGGTATTTGCAACGGACAACGCGTCCACCAAGCATACATCCAAAAATACATTCACGCAAAATACAAGGCCAAATATAAAGAGGGAAAGCATTAAACCTAACGCAGGGGGTGCAAACAGCAACCGAAGTGCGGGACAGGAAAACGAGAAACGTCAAACTAGATTCACCCACGAAGAAACCATCACCCAAACGTCTATTGTACTGGCTACCTTAGGGTGCTGTGGACAGCTGTTCGCACAGGTGCACTGACCAAGTGAACCCGAAAGAAGAGAGTTGCCGTACCAGTTCTGCTGGGAACATACTAAACAGACAGATCGAAGTGGAGACAAGCCATCAGGTTAAATGGAAGATCCTTAGAAAAATGAGTTTTTCTGGTAATCACGTTTTGTATGATGCTCACAGCGAACGCGCAGTAAAAACGGACAATATACCAACAGTGCTCAGGGAGGACTTTACATTGATTGAGACGGAAACCATGCGCATCTGAATGTCAAGGAGAGGCAGCTATATGAGGAACGCTTTTGGGCAGAACATATTTGAAGTTTCTAGTGACCAGAGGTGTTGAATGAAAGGAAAAGATCAACAAAATACACTTCATACGCCAAGGAGAGAACGCTCATGAGAAGTTACACACACTGATAACTTATCCCTTTTCAGGAAAGCCGGCTGACTTAACCCAAAGCCCTCCGTTACCTGTCGTTTGCATTTGCCATTCAAATTAGGCGACGCGCTTCGGAATTAACATCCACATACAAAGTAAGCTGGGAATGAAGTCTGGTCAGTGCGCGTACACTGACAAACGCCACATAAGAACCAATAAAAGCGAGCGAGCAATTGTTCATCAATTTAGGTGAAATGTAGCGCGGATAGGCTTCAGGTGACCTAGGCTGACGATTCAGACAATGTGATTTTGACGACTACGCAGTAGTAGGAAACCAATACAATATCTCTTAGTGTCAGCTATCAAAGTCGGTCGTGAGCAATGCCAGGCCAATGGGCAGTGGACAGCATGGTCATGCCGTTAACTCGGGATCACAGTTCAAATCTCAGCCGTGGCGAAGATTTACAACAATAATGAACTCTAACAGGAGCGAGAGCCGATATTCGAAAGAGGTCGGCTGGATGAAAAAGCTGCGATCAAATGTGGGCGATATTCAAACTGAAATTAGCCTAGCCCTTGACTACTCATCAATAAACTCGTCCTATTGATCATATCAATTAGTTCTGTAACCAGTGGACACGTTTCCGACTAAACGGTAGGTGCCGTGTTAGAAACTGGAACGCCTTCCAGGTTCTACAGCATCACAGTACAGTTACGCAAGCATACAATCCGAATGTGTTCGCTTTTCTGCTGCCAGGTGCATCACGTCAACAATGACATTTCCGATAGTCTGAGCATCAAACCGCTAAATTCAGGGTATTCACGTGTTCTGGTTGAATCGTAGGCCGACCGAGTCGTCATCAGACCATTGGTCTGAATCATCAATCTGATGAACAGGCTTCCTGTCTGTATTACTCTGAGGTTGCGCTGGCAGGAATTTAACTGTTCGCAGTTTTTGGCACATGTGGCATAGTCGGTGTACGGTCGCGTCCTGTACACGCATTAGCCGAAATTGTAGGAGCTGAGTAGGACGAGAAAGTTGCAGTGAACCGGGGAAGCTCGGATTAGAACGTACGGTTGACCTGCTTCTAAAAATGGTACCCCGGCTCAGGAACCGTATTTACAAACAGCAGCTGCAAAACGTAAAGAAATACTACGACTCACTGACCAGAGAAAACACGAGCAACGTACCATGTAGAAAATCAATGAATCGCTCCAAATCAACGATTTGTGTCTTCAATTGCTCAACAAGTTTTTCGTTCACTTTTACTGGATTGAGA
>JTDE01001067.1:149732-172775 GCA_014338405.1 Paragonimus skrjabini miyazakii
TGTGAATAAGAGAAATGTTTGGACAGGTGTGTTACAGCGAAACAGGGCGACCGTATGTGAGTACAAATTTGGGTTAAAACGTTGGTGACTCATATGTTGACAGAAAAAACCGCAAAATGTTATGGAGGGCCATACATAGGTGACAGTAGAGTATAGGTATTTAATCAATTTTACAAAAATGGATTGTTACATATGATCAGGTTGAACGTGCCAACCTAAGAGGAATGAATGTAGACTGGTTGGCCATGAATTACTTCAGCAGAACTCAGGACTAGGAATATACGTCTTTTTTGGACCGGAAAAACATAACCACACTCGTGAGTAGTCGGGGATTTAGTTAAAATCAGGTTGAACACCACTCACATACGATCGCAGGCTTTGCATTCAGGCAGACTTTACAGTCGGCCCCTTTCGAAAAGAAGCACTAGCCTCGAGTTTCGCTCTCATTAGAGCTCGTCAATATTGTATATCCTTGCCACGGCCGGGACTAGAACCACGGCTACGCTGTTTATGAGGCAACCGTGTTCACCACCGCGCCACTGACCTCACATTATGCATGACCGAATTATCACATGTGAATGTTCAACCACTTTCGTTTGTGAACAGTGATCACGTTGCCTGTTCGTTTCGAGAGGAAACACAGCAACTGTCCTGGCAACTCCATCAGTAATCTGAAATATCGCCTAGCAGGTTTAATGAGATCGAAGATTTCGACCTGTCTCCGAAGTTCTAATCGCGGTGTTATCGATTGTGTTTGATTGGGTGTGTATCAGAGTGGATGTTGAATGCAGATAATGGATGGCTGTGCCCTCGATCTAATCAAGGCCAAGACAAACAACTGTTCTTTCACTCTCGACCATTTAGGGTCACGTAAAACGACAACTCATACGAAACAATTGTCTCTCGAACATCAAGGTACTCTTGGCTCACCCGCCTACTGTGCACAACAGATCAACGCGGTGAACACAACCTCTTAGACCTCGTCATCTTCACTGGAAGTTTAATGTAGATTATTAAAGCCTTATTCGTTATTTTGTACCGCCAACACACAATCACAGCGATCTGCGTGGTTTTCCAGTTTGGTTATGTATTGTTTACATATTCACAAAATAAACATTTGGTACAGATTTTCGCTATACAAACGAACGTATTCACAAACTACTCAAAAGCACAATAGTGCAAAACACAACCTGAAGCACATTAGGTAAAACAACTTCAGACTAACGAAGCCCTACGATACGAAAATATAGCAGACCACGCAAAGAGTCTGCGGGATATAGAAGCGTTTCAAAACGATTTCGATTTACTTAACCAGCGGTCCACAGACAACCATTTGAAAAGCTGGATACAACTATTGTCAAAACTGTCATTTTATCCTGAGTGAACAGAAGCGTAGTTTACAAAAAAGAAACAAGGAACACTGATGATCGGCGTCTTGGACTTGTCCGCAAGTGCACAGTTGGGGGGGACATAGGTGAAACTTAATTTCTTATGAATAATCCGCAAACGTCTTCACCTTGAAGCCGGACTACTAAGGGTCATGGGGATGAAGATAAACTCTTACTCAGAAACGTGCGCAATGTTAGATCGAGTCTTGATGCACTAGAGGCATCCGAAGGGGAATAAACTCTAGCCCATAAACTCGACCTTAGACTGAGTACTTCGTCAAGGGACCTACGCCCATTTACTAGAACCGAAAGATAATAGGATCACTTCTTTGAACGTGAGTTATGGTTGAGCAAGCTACAGTTTGAACAGAGCTTCTCCAACTATAGTCCACCTCATCTAAAACGGACTGCCTAGCTTTGTGAGTACGAGTGAGACGTTCCAAACACCACTTGATCGGCAGAACGAGTCAGCACTATGGTTTACTTGGCAATCTCCTGAACGCATTTCCACAAACCATCAAACAGGTGCGTCTGCGTATCTTCATTAACTTTACTCTTCACGTTCTCAGGAAGTTTTTCCTCATGTTTATGAACCGTCCAAAAAGTTTCAGTCTTCGCTCGACATACACACAAGAATGCATATGCCTCCGATCTCGTTTACTCGAGCAGAAACATATGAGAACCAAACAGAGAGAAACCTAAGAAAATAAGACAAACAACAAGTCGTCCAGTTTCCGTACTAAACGCTAGTTAGTCTGTTTGATATACTAGTATGCACGTTGTCTGGACAACATTATCAGATTGTCCAAATCTAGACAGTAATAATCGCAATACCTGGAGTTCCAATTTGTAACCCTACGACCGATAGTCAGCGTAGCAATCAGAGAGCAACTTCGAGTTCCCCAGATAGATAGACCGTGGAAAAACGCTTCATTAATGGAACGAAGTTAGAAGCATAAACACTTTACGCACTAGCCCCTAGTCTGAGTCAGAAATAAGTCAAATGATGCTAAATTCAAAATAGAGTATTCCTGAGATGGATTAAACTGAGGTTTCGAAGAAAGGAATGCCGTTGTTAACAAACTGGTTCCTGAGCTCTTGACAACCAATGGTTTTGCACGTATTGTAGTTAATAATCTATATTCATATCGCACACATACAACAATGAAGTATTTATCGAATATGGTGGAGTGATTTAATCGACATGTACAAAGCAGCAAAGAACAGAATAAACAGCTTGTGAACTGTGATGAAAGGAATCACGTGGCTTGTAGCCTGGAAATCACCAAACGATTCAGATAACCATACCTGATGCACGGCCAAGTCAACCACTTGCATCAATTCGTCGTTGGATAATTGTTCCAAGTTCTTAATATCTAATTCCAGCTTTCTTGTCAATTCTTCTAACACGAGACGTTGCTTTCCCAACATGGCTTGCGTGGGTGGCTCTTTCTGCTCACCAGTCTGAGAGGTAAAAAGAAACAGGATTGTCCAAAGACGCCGTCAGCACGAAATGGAATGAAATGAAATCCCGGTTGTAAGACCATTACTTTATACTATGTCCGAATTATCACACGTATTTTATATACATATATATACATACAGATTGGGGAATGATAAATTAACTTTTCGTAATCCGTAGTCTTGTGAATTATATTTATCGGCGCTCATAGGCACTTTCAAAACGAATTTAAAAAGCTTACTTGATAACACGGAAGCATGCGCTGTGTTCTTGGCCTCAGCAAGTTCGTAAACCCAAAGAACCAGATACAATCAAAACAATTCAGTCTATGGGGATGATTATAAGTTATTCAAACTCACTGTAATTTCCGACAAGTGATAGAACATCAGCAGTTGTAGGCTAAACAACAGCCAGTAGTTTGGGATATGTGAGCCAACTACTTCATAACGCTAATTGGAAAAAGCCCTTTGAAGTTGCCTCGTTCAGAGGGCAATCTCAATGAAGTGTGACAATGCGCTTAAATGTTTATAAGCCGACACTTGTGGACAACTGAATCAAACATACTCAAAGCTGTATGAGCGTTCAGTCTGTGTTCTGGTTTATTGACTTTTACGGATATTCCGAGGTTTTAGTACTCTTAAAACGGACTTCCGAGACAAGCCGACCTAAATAAACGGGCAATACAACCCACATCGAACAAGCTAAATGACAGAACTCATTTGCACAGAACGCGTTTCTAACTTACACGTGAAACGCTGTAAGAAAAACTGTGAAACCATCTTGTGACACTATCTTTGTGGCTACAGTTAGTCGTCCACTTGGGATCGGTAATCGTGCCGTCAATCCGAATACCTCTAGCTCAGAACTGAAGGGAAATTTACGGGAAGTGCTGCATTCTTGAACTTTTTTCGGTTACAACATAAGAGATGTATCCAATGGCTACATGAAGTTAGGATTGGCAAGGTTATTCACTTTACCTTCGATTTCTACAAGTTGGAGCAGAGAAAGTCTAACCGGAAAAGTGTGATTCCCCACTGAAATCTTCACAATCTAAAGTCCTTTTGAACAGCTCCGAGTCTCACGGGTCAAATACGCGCTTGTGTCCCCATGATGCCTTAAAGATCACCACTGATAACATACATATGGACATATTTTCCCCTTAAGTTACATTTGCGGATTGCGAGGCAAACACTCCTACTACCCGTTCATCGATCTGTCTCGTCTTGTTTTCTCGTTGTTGTGTGATCAATCGGTCGCTGAATTGTGGTAATCGTGCACCTGAGATTTCGTCCAGATACTAATTCTGGGTTAATTCTACAGGTCACGCCACAGTCCATTTATGAATATGAAGCAGACGCACTACTGGTGTTCGACCACCGACCAAGTAAAATGCACCAAGTAAGGTGGACGATTGTGAATTATCACACGGTTCGTCGGCATGCGCCCAGAAAATATTCAAATCCACGAAGGCCAGATTATACCTATCTCATGTACAGATAGAGCGTTTGCTATACTGCACCATAATTAGTAAAAATGCCGGTGATTGGAAGAAACCATAAGGCTTTCAGACAACAACGTGCACGGTGTAAGAACTATGGTCGTCCAAACTGGCAAAATATGGAGACGCCACCGATCAAAATAACGTGCAGGCGATTGACTTCGCCGTCGTTTACTACTTTGCAGTAGTATGTATCAATGTTCACGCCGGTAATGTGTGAAGCGGTAACGTGTCGAGCACAAGATTACGTAAAATACGCACTACAGCTCGGTAAGTCGGGGAATCGCAAATATGGTGTAGGATTTAGGGGTTAAGGTTGACGAATGCAGCTAGAAAACGTTCGTAAACTGTAGTTGAATGTATAGTCTAATGGCGTGATAGGGTTGCGTTCCAACAGTAAACAAACAAACAAGGTGGAACATAGAATGGTTAGAAAAAAGACTAACCGTCCTTGTTCGGTTATGTAACGTGGGCGGATTGAAGGAGAGACAGGTAGAAAACTCAACGTGGCGTGAAATCGACAAAAATCGTGAGCGAATAGGAGGCCGCGATTGGTCTGAACGGAGTGATAGTGGATCTAAATTTACCATATTGTCCCTGTGTCCTCGAGAGTTAGATGTCAGAGTGCACGTAAAACGATTCAGTAAACCAGGCAAACAGGCTGGAGAATGTTACATGCATTGTGTGGGAAAATTAGACACGTAAGTTTGGTGGGCAGAAAAGGATCTCCACCAACCCAAAACGCGAGCAGAAACACCTACAGATGTCAGCAGTAAAAATAGAGATTGGTTTGGTTTCGAAAGCGTGCGTTACGGTTTTGTGGACTGGTAAACCCCACTAACTCGTTGTGCCACATCATCGTTTACATTATGGGTTCAAGTGACGAGGATACTGCCTCAAGTCGTTTTCAAGTTTACCTTAAGGTTACTGAGATCAAGCAAGCATTGTAACTTTCTTAACCAGTTGCAGATGTGCTCAACAGTGTTTGGGTCAGACAAACACTGACTGAGAGAAGCCATGAATTTCACATACCATGCTGCACCTTCTGATCATTCTCCTACAATAAGGCTTGGGGTTACTTTCGTGCAAAAGCACGTGACTCGCACCAGTTGTCCAGAGCAACAAACAGGGTTTTGAGACGTTGCAGTAAGCCCCCCTAGTTGCATTTATGTTCAATGTTTCCAGTTAATTCTTCATATTCATCCAGATCGCTTGCTGGGCATAGGTGGAACCTCCGCCGTTTCGGTAGACATGAGTTCGTTGACGGCGGATTGCTTCATCGTTCTCAATAATTTGAGCCTTTCATCATGATGCTGCAAGGTGAATCTTGACTGGCCAGTCGCAAAAAAATTGCTTTCGCCTGAGACCACGTTACGCACACCGCCTCATGAACTAGTCTGCCACTGTATTCCAATAGGTTTCAGTGAAAATCGGAACATTTTATGTGGTAGTCGAGCACGTGAGATTAATAGTAGGTAATTAACTAACTCGATCCCAATGATAGCCTCAACGTAACGGAAATGGGAGCCCGCGAGCTGTAGATATAGTTAAGAGCTCAGTGTATTTCAGGTTACAGATACTTTTTAGGTGATACGTAAAACAATAACTTAGGAAATGTGAGACAGATAGGTCACCTGTCACCTCGTGTTCTCCTGATGCTTGAGAAGCAGACGGCTCTACTTGTTTGACAGTTTCCCAGACAGCTAGATTTTATGAATTTGTTGTTTGAACGTCATCTCAGTGAAGATACAGAAGTTGACAACTGACATAACCTACATAGCATTGGTCAGGAAACAGATGGATTCGTCCCTGCTGTCCTCAAGAGCGGTTAGTCTTTTCTCGCAGGTTGTAATTTTTAGGCAGTGACTTCCAATAAGCTGCGTCTATATTCCATGCATTTCATTTCACTCAAACCACGTTCACATGACTGTTATGTCCACCCTCAACGCCTCGAAGAATCATCATCTGGAAGACTCTACAGTCCAATGATTACGATTTAGAATAAACATGATAAGTAATAAGCCACAGACTGCGATGAGTGTGTACTAACCGCCGAGTTGTTTATTTATATGAGTTATCGCAGAGCATGTGAGGGATGAACAGCACAGTAACTGGTCCACTGATACAACGACTCGGCAGAGAACTAGGAACACGAATGCTGAATCATGCCATCAGTGCGTACTGCAGTTTCAAGGGTAGTGGTATTCAAGTCACCAGTTTAGGAAACGAAGGGACTATCAAAGGTGTTGAATCGGTGTATTTGTATGCACAAAATTTCCATGTGAGCTATATCCAGAATTCCGCAATGCTCGAGAAAAGACTAACGTGTTCGAAATTAAACAAAAACAGAGGCACTAACAATTTGCGTAAGTAACAATAACGTCACAAAATCTTCGGCTACTCAGTATGAAGATCATCTATAAGCAACCAGCTTTCTGCTTTTCCCGAAGACAGTCGGTACGCGGAGGAACTATTTCGGGTAATCGCCAGTGATCATTAGAGTTATGCCAACCAGATGGGTTACTTGGTCAAGCACTCACAAACGCGCTTACTTCGTAGGCAAAACGTTCTAATTCGTCCAGCTGAGTTCGTAATTCCTCTATCAGCTTCTGCGGTTTAGGTTGCAGTGTGGAGAGATAGTCATCTGAATTGTTGGATTGCTGAAAAGTAAACAAAGACGAAACAAAATAACATACAGCACAGAGCACACCCACACTGGCAAACATAACCAACTGAATTAGCAAGAATTATCATCATTCACGGAAGCCCACTAATGTGATTTTCAGAAGTCAAACTACAGGACAAAGTGTAACTTCATGAGAGGGTAACGATAGGTTAAGTTAACGTCGGCAAAAGGACGTCTTTTGCCAGGTTCAAAGGATTTGCAAGTGTGTCGAAAATGGCTCTTTTCAGCGACATTCAACCGACTTTAAGGTATCTTGCGAAGACCCGCACAGCATTCGCAAACAAGATCACGACAACCACGGAATACATCAAACAAAGGTAAATACCAGAGATTAAATGCAGCTGTCGAAGGATCTACTGTAGTCGCGGTTGTGAACTACGTACACGAGGAGTGTTGCTAATTAACAGATGTACGCAGTTTTTCGTGAAGTGTGCAAGAAAAATATGGAAGATGGAGCTGCATGTGAACATTTCGTTGTGCTGGACGGGCTTTAAAGTAAAAAGCAACAAAGAGTACAAGGGATATGAAAGAGCTGCAGTCGTAAGAATGGGAATGGAGGCCAGTGGAAAACAATGCAAGCACTCAGCACACGAAAGGTTGTTCGTTCAGCTTGGTACTTAGACTGCAAACGCTTCATCACTGAATAAGATGAAAACATCAGTGTATACCGGCTCGAGCTCAAACTTACTTATAGACACATCACAAGCGTGCTTTGGCATGCAGCAAATAACAGGCGACCAACAGCAACTGTGATAAGTCTGGCGTAGTTTTACTGGGATTCTAATAATCAGGCTAAGGTTTGATATCTCGGATGTGTGTGTCAGTCACCGTTTAATACTGACTATCGATGAGGGTGTCACAACGGACTCTGGTAGGATGCTGCAGATTAGTTCTATTCGGAAGCTGAATTAATGCCGCTTGAAAATCAAGCAGCCTCCATGTGGTCCCATAACTTCAGCCAGTTACCTCTATGGTGCTGAGATGAGTTGGGTAACCGGGTCTACCGTACCACTTTGACAAGGTGGTCAGATTCATACAATGCACTGATTTGGAGAGTTGTGTAGACTAGAGCTCCGATCCTAAAAGCACATCCAAATCAGACAAGTCAAAGAAGAGTAGTCAAGTGAAAAGCACCTACATTCATAAGTGGCTGTGTAAGACAGCTGAAGTCGTGACACACGAAGGTATACGCAGAGTAGAACTATCAATATGGATGCAGCACAATTGCTTTCTGCATAAAGAAAGAGGGGAGTAGAGGACAGCCTCAGAAGAAAAAACATTTCGATGGTCCAACGGTTGGCGTATTATCCAATACGCTGGAGAAACTTCTGTGATAACGCGAATGTCACATGTAGCACTGAATAAGTTCATGGCATTCGGCAGTAACTATAATCATACCAGTTTCTTATGCATAACGCTTTCAGGTTGGGTAGCCTGACATTTCCAAAGGAGTCATGTTCTTGGGTTACTGGCCTACGACAAGGTCAGAAATCTATTTACCGTAAACTCGCAGGTCAGAAATTTAAGTCAAAGCCCGTTTACATGGCAAACACCACCGGAAAATAACAGGTTATCCCGACAGTAACATTATTCATCCATTAATACTTTCTCGTACCATTGTGACCCACAATTTTTGCTCTTCATGCATCTGCGGGTGCTAACGGTTCTCGAAAGTCAACATAATCGGTTTCAACCTCCAAGAATTCCTACAAGTGGGCAATTTTGCCTGGCGAGTACTCAATCGGATATAGATCTTTGTGTATATGTCGTGTCGTCCAGACGCGTGTCTGATATTCTAGCACTGCCACTTAAGTCGAATTCACCCGCAGATAACGGTTGATCTAAAGGCTTCCCCATCAGAATCTCCGGTGACGCGGAAGTTGAATATCGAGGTCAATGTGAAGTGGGGATCGCACGGAGTGTCGAAACTAATTTATGCCCGCTCGACTGCATCCCGGTGAACCGCTGCTTACATTCAGTCAAAGCTAGTATATCGATCAGGCCTTGCTGGCACAAATCAGAAGAGTTGCATGTTCATTATATCAGTGTACACTCCAATGCATAGTCGACCAGATGCTACTGGGTATGTGTTTCAAGACGTCCATATCAACTTTCTCGGGCAGAGCAGACATACAGACGTCATCGTACAAACAAGCAACTTGATCGACTTCGTGCAGAGGGGAAAAAACCAGGTGTTGATCAGTGACCGAACACAAAGAACAGACAGAGGCGAAGGACTACCGCAGCTCACAGCCTGCACAGTTGGACAATGGTATTTTTACATAAGAAGCATTGCCACATGCAGAACACCGTGTACAATTAGACCACAGACGTAAATCAGTAACATTGTAGTCAATTAGAAATGAAGCCAAATTGTTAACGACTGCCGCGCATTCTGGAACAATCAACTGGATAAACATCGTGCCGCTGTGAGTGTCCGTTTTGTTCTATCAATTACTCAGAAGTCTCACGGCCGTAAACGAAGGATAGGTAGTTGATATTCGAATGAACACGGTGTAAGGAACGTTCATCCGGTGGCACTGATAAACAAATTGCCCGCACCACGTCACGTGAATCGGGCAAACAGCAGAGACAAGTCGAAATACTTATGAAAGCTAACAATGAATAAGTGTGTTCCGAATAAGCTGTGCAATCAAATGTGACAGAATGAGATGTTGTCAAGCCAATAAACGCCATAAACAAATGTCGATTGATTTAGTCTGGCTCCGGATAGGGCAACAACCGTCGAGAGCTCGGAAGTACGGCGACTAAAAGCACACACGAAGATCATGAGCATCATTTGGTTGAACATCGGAAAGATAATAAACGAGCCTTCACGTTCGAGAATAATGTAAGGCTGTTTCATCTCATTCATGACTGTACTTGCTGTGGAGTCGATGTAACTGAGACCATATATGAAAAAGATGGCTCACTTATCGTCAGCCAGCTACGTCAGATAGACGCGTGAGCTTGACATTTTTGAAAACGGCTCAACTGAGCATAACCCAGTCACAGACAACCGGAGCTGTATGGCCATTTATTGCCATCTGGACGGTCGTCCTTCGGAAGAAGTAGCCCAAGAGGTTAAAGTTGTTGGAACGCAACAAACCTCCAGGAGCAGATCGCCTTCAATTCGGTTGCTAATCGCAGTGTTTTTTGGAGCCGTCTACTTTGTAAAGGAGTACCAGAAAAATATGTCAATATGTCAGCAAGCGTGATGAAGGCTTATGGGGAACTGTCCTCGGAAGTTCATCAGTCACAGTGGTGCTTCCCAGAGATGCCCGTTCTTCTTCATCTTTATGTTTAAATTTGTCATGGACGACATTCCAAAAGGTGTGCTTAGGAAGTCCAACGACCCTAGCTCCGAGTTTCTTCTCGGCATGCAGTACGCAGATGAAATTGTCTTAAACAGCCACTCTAATGAATGTACACAAACTATGTCGAACGGAATGAATAACCAGGCTGATCTACATGGAATAAGTCACTCACCTACAAAGTGTAAAGTGTCGCTTCAAGATTGGGGCAGTTCCACACCTACGTTTTTTCTAAACTCAGGCCATCCGTTTGAGACTGGGCCGATTCACGTAACTGGGTAACACCATCTCATCAACTCGCAACATTTATGATGAAGTACCAGAGGAAATGACAAAAGCACCCAGCTCCTTTGCCAACCTATGTCACTTGTGCAGTCGAAAAGATGTTCGATTATCACTGAAAAAACGGCTAACAGTGTTTCCGAATGACCCGTTTTGCCCTATAACTAGAAAATGGCCTGCTCGCGACGAAAGCATCAACAGAGTTGTTGTTACTGGTTACTTCCGTCTCTGTCAATGAGCTTACGTGAGATGATGGTATGAGCAAAACGGTAGTTCGGCAGAACATTTGAAATGACATAGTATATGTGACTGATTGACCGGTTAACAAAAGTGGAGCGTGTGATGGTTGGGTCATACACACCGCAAGCGTTTACCGCGATGGTGCAGCCACAAAATATGAAGACCGCGGTAATTCCAAAGAGTAAATTGAGTACATAACGACTGTCTGGTTGGGGACTTTGTGATTACTTAATTCGCTGGTGTGCCGCAGTCAAGTCCCTGGTTTATCATTTTAGTCTTATTTGATCCCGTTTCCTATTCTTTCCTTGCTAATTCTTTTAACCCAGGAGACCACTCGGCATTGTTAGGGCGGACGTTGGCTCGAGCCACGGTATCGCTTGGTCAGGTTTATGGACAGATGTGGTGAGTAAATGCTAACGGAACTACTGAGTAGACGGGACTTGGTTAATTTCAAGTTGAACAGCACCCACAATCGATCGCAGCTGTCACATTTTCACAACAGGGTTGACAAGTGATTCAGTACACTGATATCAAGTTGCATTTGGGATGTCAGTAAATGTGGGCTCAAGTAAAGGATACGACGGTGAACAGAATGATATCGTCGGATATGTTGTTCTTTACGATACCTTTTCAATAGGTTACGGCGAGATGAGACGATACATCCACAAAGTTAGCTTACGTTAAAAGCACACTAGTAAAGCAAACCACTGAATAATCCAACAAAATAGTCATTCGGTACGAAACATCTCAAACACTCTAGTAAGCAGGTCATGTGTCGATTCAATCTTATTGGCAACTGGAGCAAGGTTGATAAATGAAAAGAGATGGTCTGAAACGATCCTCCTAAGAAATAGGCCCTGAGCAACGGTAACCAGCTAGTCATCAACAAGAAACTACTCAATACAGTACCGGCAGTGAGGCTGCATTAAGTCAAATTTAGTCAGTAGTCTAGGGCCAAATGGAACAAAAAGTTTAGAACCCTTTGCAGTTTCTCAATCTTACCATGTGCGAACACAGGTTGTCAGGCATAAACTGGTACCAATTCATAAAGATAAATATATATTTCCTTGAATGTCTATCAGAATAAGAACTAGAACTCAGCGGCCCGAAAATCAACTGAATTGTTTGCTTGACCATTTTGAAATCGACTGAGATCAAACGCACCAAATGAAAACTGTTACTTAAGGCATCCAAGGTGCGTTAAGATATTTAAAAAAAACTATATGCTACCAGAGTTATAACAGCCAAAAGCCGTCAAGTCATTACAAAAAGGTGGTAGAACATAATTCAAGAGTGATTTGGAGCTTTCAAGTAAACTATACAGTTTCTTTCGGCCGAAATAAGATTGACAAACACTTACTGATTTTGACGGAGGCGTGCACAAGTGCAGATCAGGGATTCCACGAGAGGCAAACTGTTCCAATGATTTCAACATATCTTCACGACACCCACTTTCAGCATTTACAACCTGACCAAGTCGAAACTGAACCTGGAGTGTTTGGGAAACGAAAACGAACTACTGTGAAAGAGTACAAAACTGGGTATGACATGAGTGTTGGGTCACTATAATTGGAAGGCAACGACTCTTAAAGATATGAGAGGGCGCGACCTGCAGTTAATGCTTCATCTGTGGTGAGTGAAATTCAATTGTGCAAAGCCTATGTGAATGTAAAAGCCGTATGGGAGCATAATCCAATGAAAAGTACAAGCTGGAAACACTCTAGAACGGGAAGACTGCACGATCCAGCAGAAGCATGTTGGAACCAAAGCAGGAAAATATTACAACGTCCCTATCAGGCCTACTGCAAGCCCGTGGGACAGATAGGACACCGAGCAGCGACGTCCAAAAAATGAGACCAAGTTACCTGAGCGAAATGTGAAGTAAGTGCCATTAGCGCACGGTTCATGCGCTCGTTCTCCAAAACCAAGTTTGAGAATGCCCGCGAATTCGTGTAACCTGCTTCTGAATGAAACTCTTCTTTTGTCCGGTTAAGAGCAGGTTCTGGGCTCGAGTTTGCACCCAAAGGGGTCCATCGTTCTTTCGGCTGCCCATCTTCGTCAACAACCGAAAACGATTCTTCAGGAGAATTACTGTAAGTACAGTCGTCGCGAATCATTCAAAAGCGCACTGGGTATGAAGGAGAATATCCTGATCTGTAAAGGAAAAAAGTGTCGACGAACAAAAAATTGTCAAGAATCTTGATCGCTCTTTTGTCATGGTCCGGGCGTACTGGTAGTCCACACACAACCATGACTATGTAGTATTTATTGCGTGAAGATAAGGGTTTCTCCAGTGTCTGACTGCTACACCTGCTTCTAGAGAAGGTCATCGTCTGAGTTCACAGCTCAGACTGTTTGGGCTAACATGCATCGTAGGAAGTTAACTGCAGTAGTGAGAATGATGATTTGTGTACGAAGTCTCATACCATAAGGAATACTACTGGTAATCGAGAAAATCGTCTAAAAATCACTGAAACCGTGTGGAACAAGAGATTTTGGACGACGGACTTTAAAGACCGCAAAGACGTGAAGGAACCCGTGAGAAGAAGGCTGCTCCTGTACCCAAAGACTGATACTGCCAATGTCGAACAGGAACGTTAATCGACATGAGTTACCACCAATCAACTTTTAACGAATGGCAGTTGGTGTGCAACTACCGCATTTCCAATGCTCAAGGAAACCGCTCCGCAAGTTTTTGGTAAACTGTTCTGTTACAATCTGTCAGATGGATAAGCGGCAGTACAAGGTGAAAGGCACCAGGATACGCAGCAGGCACTCAGTTAAGCAATGCGATCGCAGAGTGTCAACAAGACTGGGCTTGGGCACGATGGGACGACTTGCAAATCTGACAGCCTATCGGAACAAACCAGACGGTGTGGTGATCACACTGATAGAGACACTCAAGTCAGGTGGACCAACAGACAGAAAGCTGAAGAATCACAGTCTCCTGGTCCCCCAGAATGAGAGTCGGAAGAAGGTTGACAGGCTTTTCTGAGAGAGTGCCAGTTCTAATACACTGCTATCCACGTATCGCTTCGCAGTAGGGACTTTTCAGCCGACGGCTGTGGCTGAGAACACTACATATTCACCTGATCAGATTTGAGCGTGCTAGCAGTACATTGGCCTACATACAATCTTAAGTATTCACAACAATAATAGTGCCACTGCATCGGGCGTCTAGCAATATAAATCGGGTCGTCCTACCTACTACACACAGTAGGGTGGGTAGGGGATTCTAATTCTTAACATCCCCTTGCTGTCAAAACCAATTTAGTTACAGTCTTCGATATTAGCAACAACTCTAAAGATCTCACAACAGAAATATAGTAGCGCTACCTCGGTAAATCACGTGTCTGCACACCCACCCTCAGGTTTCTCACGTCTCTTTTCCAAGTCTAGAATTCGGACTGATGTAGGTGGTTTTGATGGTGGACGGTTGTTGCAAATATGCGTTGAGCACAAACTATTTTTAGCCGGAACTAGCTTCAGACATGGGCCGTGTCACCGTTATAATTTTACTGAGCAAAAACCCCACGGACAGCAACGGCTGGCTATTGAGAAACTGGTTGTGTCATCCGTAAGGCATAGGTGCCAAACCAGTTTCAAAAACAAGCTCAGCAGTTCTCACTGCAAAGATCCCAACAAGCCCTATACAAAAATTTCACAGGCCATTAATGGGACAGGTACTGTAGTATGCGGAACGATGGTTCATGGCAGCTAAGCATCAGTGTGAACCACTGATGTATTGCTGTCTACGATGATGATGATGATGATGAGAAAAACCACTGAAGTCGTTGGATGCCAGAAAGAACATTCTTTGTGGCAGTTCAAATAACAAGTTTAAGAGAGATATCCGTAAGAAGCTGAAGCGTAGCCTAATCGCCGATCGTGAGGTTTGGTTCACGGAGGGAGTTAATAAAACGGAAACCGCCTTTGATTCAGGGAACACGGATACTCTTCAAGCTTATCCGTGCTATTGGTCCAAGTCGGCCAGTGAACCTATCCGTAAGGTAGATGGCATATTCATCCACAATAAGTCCATGAGATTAGATCGCTGGACAGCACATTCCGAAAACCAATTCAGCTGATCTACTGTTTCTACTGTGTCACCACCGTAAATCAAATGCTGACTACCAGGCTGCCGTTTTCAGCTTATTCCACCATTCGCAAGCAAGGTACGATATAACAGGCAGTCAGTTAGTGTCTGTAGGAGATGGCATAACCAAAGAAGCCCGTAAGACGAGATCAGTATGCTCAGGAGTCAACAGAGTTTATCCGTTCCGAAGACACGTCAGCGAACGTTGCCACTGTTGACGGTGTTCCCATCACACCATTAACAGTTCGGAGGCAGCGAAGGTTGAAAACGAGCATTCTGTGAACAATCTTCGCGCAAATTCGTCAGGCTTCGCAGCCATACAAAAGGACCGCTCTCATATTGGCATTATAAACCCGGCCCTTCCTAGAAATACTGAGAACATGTCAATGCCACAGATGGCGTAAGTTGGTATATGCCATTAGAGATAACTATACGATTCGTGATCCTATCAATCTGCGAACAGATTGTCGGCACTTTATTCCCATATTTCAGCTCAGATCAGGGTTTACGGTTTCAGCACCAAGAGTGGCTCACATCAAAGCGGTCAACCTCCAAATTTTTTTAAAATATTGTCATAGACGAAATAATAGGGAACTGTTTGCAACACATACAAGATGTTCGTTTAGACCCCCTGACAGATGGAGAACTGGATAATCATGAGCATACTGATGATAAAGTGTTGTGTGAATACCTTCAACCAGCAAATACAATGTCAGACGCTACTTATTGCCATGTTGAATACTTCGAAATAGGCTTTGCAGCCTGAAAGTGTATTACTTCTGTAAGACTTGTGATTACGTAAATTTAATGTTAACTAACGGAATCATGGAAGTTGTTGACCACATGGTGTACCCAGGTAGTTTCATCAGCAGTAAAAGAGGTACAGAGGAAGAACCAGAAGCGAGTGTCTACATAGGTACGATAGTATACGCTGAGTTGAGATATCTCTGACAACGGAAAAGCGCCCCTCTGAGGCTTAGGGACTGCAGGCATAAAACGACTGAGTACAAAACCTAGTCACTCCAAGTAAAAGATGTGAACCGTCCTCGGGTATTAGACCATAGACATTCGATTTCGATCGCGCGCATCGGGTGGCATTGACGGGTATGTAGGGAACAGGTTAGGAAGCAGGCATACAGTGTGTACAAACTGAAATGGTCAGGCTAAGTAATACGGATGGCAGACAGTCGTCTGCCGCGGTCTACCGGCGTAAAGTGCGGAGTGAACAAACGATGGTCCCGGGTAGTAAAATGAAGTCGTCTATCAAGATGCTGGTCACTCCAGATCGGAATCGTCTCCTAAGCTGAGGCCCTCGCGACTCGCTGAGTCAATGGGCAGAGAATTAAAGTTAGTTCCAGCTAATTGTATGGCGTGAATGTTGTCACTGTGTGGCCCAAGTACGAAGTAGGCACATTTAATGATGCGCAGTAGTGAAAGGCGTTAGGCACCGGTCTTGTTGATGATGCCCTCATCATCATCATCATCATCATCAAAGAGAGCAATACATCCGCGGTTCACACCGATGCTTAACTGCCACACAACCACGAAAGAAAAAAGACCCTGCATGGGAAGAGAGAAGAAAAAAAAGAGGGGAACGGGAAGGGACCTAACCACTAAAAACCGCTATGTCTATATTCAAATATATAACATTAAGGTGTCAACACCTTGCAAACAACCGAGCTGTAAGCGAAAGTAAGGCTTAATCAGTAAGACAGCTTCCGTACAGCTTTCACTGCCCCGCGCCAGAAAATGCACTCACTTCACAGATAACTCAATCAAACAACGACAAAATTTACGCCAACGGGCCCGACTAGTCGCCCTCTCACTTAATGTCTCAAGCCACCGACTCGGGGAGTCGCGAGAGCCCCAGCCTGGGAAACGAACCCGATCTACAGTGGTCTATCCCTTCGTGAACGATTTCATTTGTCTACGCCAGGTCATCATCTGTCCACCTCACACCTTGCGTCAGCCGGTTACAGCGTCGGTAAAGTGTTCGGTGTGGCAGACGACTACCTGGCATCCTCAGTACATGACCTAACCATCTGTGCAAATGTACGTATTGAACAAAAGAGCTCGTTGATTATTCATGGTTGTATGTGGTTTGAGATACTCCCACGAGGCCCAGACCGAGACGGGAGGACGATTAGAGTTGTCAACCGAAACCCTTGGCCCAAAAGTTTGTGCCGCAAGGCAGCGAGCGGGTGGGTGGCAGTGTACCAGGACTGGTATACTTTTCGGAAAAAGACGCCAACCTCCTTCTAACCCCCAACCTGGAAGACCAGGTGACTGGTTTGTTAGACCTCAACTTATTGGCTTGCCTGGCATGAGTGATTTCATCAGTGTGGTGACCACACCGTCCAATTTAGCCCAATAGGTCATCGAGATGTGCGTCAAAGTCTAGTCTCGTTGTGATGTCCTACTTTGACCGATACCTCGGTTGTGTCTGCAAGCCGTAGACACCTTGATACTGAATGCTTAAGTACAGACGTAGTTGTTTGGTACTTAGGTCCACTTAATCTTTTTTGGCTAGGTCTTGTTTCTACTTCTTGGTAATATGGTAGCTGAGCATCAGGGGTTCACCTATGATGATGATGAAAAGATGAAAGACAGTTAGTGTCTGGGCACAACTCACTGGCGATGGTGAAAGACTGTTGTAACTGTGTGCACATAAAGGTATCCATGTGTCGAGAACTGCATTTTAACACAGGAAGGTGCATCACACAGAGCATATCAGCCATGGATGCAAATCACTAACATTGTAGTCAACACGTTAACAACGGTTGTGCATTCTGGAACAATCAACTGGATAAACATCGTGCCGCTGTGAGTGTCCGTTTTGTTCTATCAATTACTCAGAAGTCTCACGGCCGTAAACGAAGGATAGGTAGTTGATATTCGAATGAACACGGTGTAAGGAACGTTCATCCGGTGGCACTGATAAACAAATTGCCCGCACCACGTCACGTGAATCGGGCAAACAGCAGAGACAAGTCGAAATACTTATGAAAGCTAACAATGAATAAGTGTGTTCCGAATAAGCTGTGCAATCAAATGTGACAGAATGAGATGTTGTCAAGCCAATAAACGTCATAAACAAATGTCGACTGATTTAGTCTGGCTCCGGATAGGGCAACAACCGTCGAGAGCTCGGAAGTAGGGCGACTAAAAGCACACACGAAGACCATGAGCATCATTTGGTTGAACATCGAAAAGAGATTAAACGAGCCATTTTGTTTGGGAATAATGGAAGACTTTTTCTTCTTATTCATGACTGTACTTGCCGTCGAGTCGGTGTAAGTGATACCACATGTGAGAGATGACTCTCTTATCGCTAGCCTGTCGCGCGGAATTTACAGATGGGTAGACGTTTCAAATTTAACTGACTTCAACCTGATCATATAGACGACGATGCCCGAACGGTTGGTTACTGCATTCTAAACAACCTTTTCGGGGAAGCAGGAGTAGCTTAGGAGCCTAAGTTACTGAAATTTAAAATTTTCCCCGGACTAGTTTCCGCTTTTCGCTTACAAGAATGATGGGTGTAAGCTTAGTATAAAAACCAGATGGTTTGGAAAACTGCAGAAGTATCTCATCATCGATGCTTATGAACAGTAATCACCGTTTACGAAAAGAAGACCCAAATGTTGTGACCAACATAGGCTATTGTCTATTGGGTCCAAGCTAACCATTGGCCATACTTTACATGGTCTTGGTGAACCCAAGGGGAGTGGAATGTATAAAGGATTGATAGAATTTCGATTTGGTACAATCATCCCATTTTTGTCTTGAGAAGTGGCTTGAATCAGTGGCATTCTAACAGGCAGCCGACGGTCGTGGTAGTTGTAGACTTAGAAGCTGCCTTCACATCGGCTGTTTGTAACGTTCTCTGCAACCGTCTCTTTCGCAAAGATGGTTCAGAGGAATACGCGCCCACATTGCGAGCAGAGTGACAGTGTATGGAAAACAGTCTCGAGTGCTCATCCATCCTGCTGGTGTTCGTCAATGGTGTCCGACCTCACTCTTCTTGGTCAACTCAGAATGGACGACATGCTGGAAGGTGCGCCTGAGGAATGCAGCGAGTGTGGTGTTCTTGCTGATGCTAACTTTACCGATAGTTAGTATGCGGATGACACTATGTTGTTCAGGCACTCAGCCGAAGACATGCAGATCGTGCTAAACAAGATGAATGAGAGAGGTGGTTTGTATGGAATGTGCTTCGCGCCTTCAAAGTATAAAGTGGGGCTTTCCAGTCTAATGTTCTTCATTGTAGACAATCAGCTTGAAAATGTCGATTGTTAGCTGATAATATCAGCGAGGATAACAAAGACACATGTTTCTACTGCCAAACTGCGTCATGTGTGGTGTGTAAAAAACGTCTGGTTGTTGTTGACAGTAAAAGTATTTAATGACAGCGCACGTCCTTTTTTGCTTTATGGTTTGCAACCGTGGCTTACTTCCGTCTAAAATATCACCAGACGAGATAACCGTATTGCGATTGCACAAGTGACCTAATAACACACAAGAAAAGACAAGGGAACTGATTTGGCTAGTAGGATGCTTTACGTTATCTGAGAAAGCCCCCAAAATTAGATAATTAAACACTCCTGACAAGCACTCAAATACCAAACCAACGAAAAGGGATACTTTCTGCGATGATATCCAGGAAGGAGTATTCAAAGATTCTAACGATCACTGAATGAGGCCTTTGTTAGGCAGTAAATTAACTAGGATGGAGTAACCGAACACTGCTTTAATCAACCATCCTGCGGGCAACATGCAGTTCATACAGGGTCAAGTAGTAAGACCGACAGTCACAACAGGGATATGCAAAGTTTTGTAAAAAAGTTGGGTTGACTCTGACCCTGTCGTTGTCTTTCAGGCAGTTCGCTTGAGACTGTTTACTCAACCTATCTAGACAGTATCACATGAGCTTGTGACGTTGCAGACGAAGCGTAAATAAGAGCAACGAAAGCGTGGGATGAACTCGTAAATCGCCGTCACTTGTAGTGTGGTGAAGACGCCTACCTGTCAAGTAAAGGATGTTGACAAAGCACTTGAATTCCATCCACTGAATAGGCGATATGGCTTACCCGCCATAAAGAGTTTGTGTTCTCAGCGTCCAATCATTATTTGTGTCAGAGCGAACTACAGTTGATATATGCAGACGTCTACAAATGAAGACAGAAGGACACAGACGACTTCATTTTGTTGTAGCAGTACGACTAGTGAACTCAACAGTCGCATCACCACCATCTCCGGTCGTGATCCGTACCCGTGCGCATCTTGGTGCAGGTTGCCGCCAACCCTGACATTGGTACACGAAGTAGCAGAGTGATAAATAAGTATGAACATGAAAATGAGGGGAAAAACAAAGCGAATATAACCAGTGTGGTCTCACGATACAGGCTCACCAGTGACTGCGACACGCTGCCACATCCGAGAACGTTTCCATTCAGCAATGTGGATGATGGAGAACTTCTCTGCCACGCAAACGACACCTACCAACCTTACTTAACCAAACAGTCGAATCGACCACGTCAACGCTGACTGTCTTGCCGTTTCCTTCAATCATCAACAGCCAAATTAAACAATGCGTAATGCGGCAGACGTTCTGTTGATATAAGGAGTACGGGACTCAACCAAAGAAGGCTGTGCACTTTCATTGTCTCCGTTATCGGTCGCGAATTTGCACATTTTGCAAATATGCGCCAACGGACTGTTACGCTGCACACACAGTTGGCCCACTTGATGTTTGCTAGCTGGTAAAGACAATGGTGGTCGAACAGTGAGAGTCTGGATGCGTTTTTCACCAACGATTCAGGTCTCTGATCCACCGAACAAAACGAGGAGCACACGAGTACTGTAAATATTGCCACTAATCGACAGACGGAAGTCTTTGCGACACCATAAATGATGAAGAATAGTGAAAACACGTTGTGCATTCGCTATTCTCGTGGGAACCTCGTCGGCAATATCACAGGCTAGTGAGATGAAACTGTCCAGGTAGGTGAAGTGATCGACAGTCCCGAGGGGGAGGGGGTTCTGCAATAACAAGCACATGGACGATGCCAACCCATATCTTACAACAATACTACTTTAAACTTTGACGATGTAGAGAATACACCGTGCAGGGCAGCTGTATCGCTTCGTCGGTTCAGCATGGTCTGCACGCTCTCTGTAGAAGAACTAAGTAAGGCGAAGTAGTCCGCATACTCATTATCAATCTACCTGGAAGAAGCTATAGACCAAGATCCTAGAAGTCTGAGTGCACCTTTAAGAACATAGTTCGTCACAAAGTGAAAAGGAGGGAGACCGGAAATCCTTGTTGACTATCACCTAACGCGGAAGTTGCTTGAGACAGCCGTCTATAAATGCGCACTGTACACTGAGCGCGAGCATAGAACGACGTTAGTAAACTTGTTTCACTAGGACTCCTCCGTGACGAAGACAACTCCAGACAGCGCGTCGGGCAATCAAATCAAACGCGGGCTTTAATCCCAAAGATACCACAAATGTTGACTGAAGAAAGGGGTGCCGATGGGCCAGTGTGTTTCGCAAGGTGAACACATGATCAGTGCGCTCGCGACAGGGTCGTAAACCAGCCTGTTCTAATATTATCTGAGTATACTTGTGTTGCAAAAGCTGCCGCATTACACGACCTGTGAGCATCTTTGACGTGTTAGAGACAAGGCCAATACCTCAGTGGTCGTCGTGTGTTGCATGTCATCCTGGTACCATTTTTTTTAAAATGACAATGATTGGTTATAAACACCGACCATGGCGCATTTCTTCGGTCTCACCAATGGAACGGAGAAGTATTGTCAGTTCAGACACAAATCCCTCACCATCATCTTTAAAAGATGCTGGAGAAAGAAGGTTCAATCCTGTGACTTTATTATGTTTTAGTGAATTAAGCCTCAAAGCCGTTTCGGCTTTGATAGAAACTTGGAAGAAATATCGTAACCACACAAGTTTCAGTAGCCACAGGTGAATGAGTTGATTCAGGCCAGTCAGACTGTTCCTCAAAGTAATCACCCCATCTGTCAAGCCGCTGCAACTGAATATAAATTAGCGACCAACCTCTTCCACATACATTCTCATTAATACCTTGTCGACGGCCAGTGCAACTACGGACCACGGAAAACAGTACCTGATTATTTCCTGATAAAATGCATTTCCCATTTCTTTAGATAGCCTAGAAAAGTAAGCCACACGATCCTTACGCACACTCTTCGTGAGTCTGCGTTTCAGTTCACGATGGACTCTGGTGTATTCGGCATCAGGGAGGATCAACATAAGTTTGAATATAAGTTCTGCTGAAAGAGCAGAAACCCACTTTTACTATACCTGCAGTGTTCCCTTGCAAGAAATCTCTCCGCGGGCTGTCCGCGAACCTATTGAGATTTTTCTCCAATGTTCATTTGGATCACTCCACTGTTGTGACTCGTCAGCTTAGCTATAAGTGCTGTTTTACAGAACAGCTGAATATTTTGGATGCCGGCAGATGACCTTTGAAATAACGATAAAACGAGGCGAGCGCGAATAACGGCCAGTGCTGAATCAAAACGGTCATAGAGTAGCATTATCGACAGCTGACAATTGTGTGATCAACTTATACCCATGGTCGAGTAGCAGAAGGTGGGATCCACGTGACACGTCGCCGTCGTTTGTGTTCAAATGTGAAACTCCAAACATGGAGCTTATCATATGCACATTCTCAGTTAGTCGCACCAGGACGCTAAATTTACCTCCTACTTATGCGTTCACAACAAAAACAATAAACGTTTCTCGAGTGTTCAGAGTGCCAAAAACAACGAAAAAGGACATGATATGAGACGTTCTTGACGGCAGCCGAACTACTGTTTGTGAAAGCATAGGTAGATATGGCTAATAAACGACGTCCGTGCCGGCAGACTATGACTGAAGTTTCCAGTCTGACGGTATATGAGCGACCATTCACTGGGAGCGAGCAGAACGGGTACTGCCTTATCTTAGACCTCAGAACAATTCTTAGTCCAGCTTGACCCCGAGATTCGGCTTCGTCGTCACTAAAGACCCTGGAATTCAAGTGTACGAA